>OMKI01047165.1:2747-18538 GCA_900302315.1 Phycis blennoides
TTGCGGGCGGGGGGGGGGGGGGGGGGGGGGGGGGGGGGGGGGGGGGGGGGGGAGAATCACATGTGACTGTAATGTCATCGCAGGCCAAATAATTGATTGGTTTCACGCTGCAATTTCAATTTAAGTTGGGACTTTTCCTGCAGACGTGTGAATGAGGTTGCGGGAGCGGCGCTAACGCGGCCCGGCCCCCGTCCCAACTTTAAATTACATGTATTAATCATACCTGCCGCGGGCGGACTCTGGATGCTATCAGCCACGGTGTAACCTCCGGAACTCTCCGAGCGTCTGCGAGGCTTCTTCTTGGCCTTCACCTTGGCCTTCTTGAACAGCGTTTCACTGCAGGGGGGGGGAAGCATTGTCCTCCAGTGAGCCACCAGGGTGTCTTTAAACAGGGCAGCTAATCTGTGATTGGGACTCGGGTCAAACCAACGGAAGATTTGCCCGAAAAACGGCGTCCGTGGCGAGCCAGACCTGCAGGGGTGTTCCGATTCGCTGGGTGTTTTGGGTCGGAACGCGACGGAGTCGCCGCCGCCGCCGCCGCCGCCGCCGCCGCCGTCGTCCTCCTCGTAGGCGCGGAGGTCCGGGGCATCGGGGTACGGGGTAATGACTCTCTTCTGCATGGCTGGGATCTGAACACGGGCAACAGGGTGAAGAGCTTCGGTGGAGGACATCGGCCGGCCCCGCCCCAATGTCGGGCTGATTGGACGCGCATGAACGAGAGCTTGCGCCCCACAGGATCAGCGAAGAGCACGCGGACCTGACGGCCGACGGTAACTTCCACGGGGGTCAGTGGAGCTGATGATTAGCAGCCTCTTACACCCGAGGAGAATCAGCGTGAAGCTGAGTGTGCACACTACGCCACGCAATCTGAATACATCGAAGGATGCGGCAGGCAAGACTTCAAGGAAATTGCACACGCCTGACAAGAATTTGAAAGGACAGAATTCTGTAATGTCCCCCCCCTTGTCCTAAGCCCCTTGTCCTAAGTCGTGCGTGGTTGGACAGAGATTGGCAGCTCCAAAACCAGCCCTGATTGGATGGTTTTTTCTGCCAGCGGGTTGAACATTTTGTGACCAGAACGTTGGATTTACAGATCCAGAGCTTCTGGAATGTTATGAGTAATTTGATCATTTTGCTTAATTATTTTTAAGCAAAAATAATTAAGCATTACTGCTCCTTCAATGGCCACCATTCAAAGAATGCCAGTGAGTGAAAAACGATAGCACCGTTTATCGAGAGTTTGGTTGTGATTATTCAACATGCAAAACAAACTATTCCTGCGTGTGGTTTGCGCCGGTGAGCCCCGAAACTCTGGCAGAGTGTGTGAGAGGTCAACCCAGGAGATGACTCACCATCCGCCTGTAGGACGCAGACAGCTCCAGCAACACTTCATCACTGAGAACATCTAGTGCTCTGACACACACAAACACACACACACACACACACACACACACACACACACACACACACACACACACACACACACACACACAGGAAAAGGAATGATTCACATGGTATTGTCATACATTTACACACCGCCTGGGTATTGAAACTTTCCATGCTAAGAAACCTCGCAAAGAAGGTGATTCTAAGCTTTCATGTGGCCAGCAACACATTTCAGGGCAAAGACCTGTTGTTCCCCCCTGACCGACGCATTGCTTTGGCCAAGCCACGCAGGCTCCCCCCTCGGCGTGACTTGGCAGTAAAGAAACAAATGACCGAATAAGAATCTGAGCACTGAGCACTGAGAGGCCACTCACTTGGCTTCCAGGAGGGCGGCCATGTTGAGCACAATGAACTGGAGGCAGGACAGCTTCAGCTGCTCTGCGTTGTACATGGCCGCAAACTCCAGCAGCTCTGCGGCGTTCTTCAGGGTCACTAAGCACGTGAGAACACAGAGGGGTCAAGCACAGAGCACACACACCTGACAGGTGCGAGACACAAACTAAGCTTTTTGAATTTGCGCATACAAAATAGGCAAAAAAAAAAAAAAGACTAAAAATGGCCGCTGTTTTTCCACCAGGTGTGAGTGTGATTAGCCACTACAAGCCAACTCAAAACCTGCCCTGCCCTTTGACATAGTGACATCACAAGAGGGAGTGTCCACCTATATGCATGATGAGATGGATCTCATCATACCTGCCCACCCAGTGGACAGGACCACCTGGTAGGCGCATCTGTCCATCATACACCTCGGTGGAGCCCTAGATGAATGCACACACTGCGTGTGTTGCCCCAAATCATTGCATACATGTTTTTTGAGTCTCGCTAAACACGAAACCTGCGCTCTGTGAGGCTTTGGGCTTCACGGTGGAACAAACACCACACAGGGTGGTTTGATAAGGAGAGCGGATTACATTTACATTTACACTGAGGGGCGTTTAGCAGACGCTTTTATCCAAAGCGACTTACAAAGAGTACATTTGTCATAAGAAGGTGAAAACATTTCATTGCTGCTAATACAGTAAGAAAGTCACCAGAACAAGTTTCAAGCATTTCAATCGCTAGGTTAACCATTGCTAGTATACAACATCTCTGACTAAGGGTTGGGTTATGGGTTATGCAGGGTTCAGGTGAACTCTGAACAAGTGGGTCTTGGGCTCAGGGGGGTGACCTACGGTTCTCTGTGATGGCCGTCTCACTCATCTCCTTGAGTCGCGTGATCAGCAGCTGGTCGGCCACCACCAGCACGCTGCACACAAACTCCACATTCAGACACTCTGAGGGACAGACCAGAGGACATGGCTTACTGCAGGGACGACAAATAACTTCAAAGTCCAGTCGTGGAAACAAAGATGGACTAGATATAAAAGTGAATGAATGCCGTGCTTGAAATGTGAACAACAAGACTTAAGAACACACCTTTGATGGTGGGAGATTCGTCGGTGTAAACATACTCCAGAATGACCTGCAGAATCTCTGAGCTTGTGGGCATTTCCAATGCAGTACACGATGTCGCCTGAAGGGGGCACAAGACAAAAGTATTTCTTAAGAGAGTCACCGAGAGGGAAAGTGAACCACCTCTGAGACAATGTTTCCAACAAATCTACACACCTCAATCCATGGATTTCCAAGCATACTATGGAAGTATTCTGCAAATACAACAAGAAATAGATTACATACAATCAACAGAAAGCCTAAAAACCGCTCTAAATTATGCCCCAACATTATATAATATTACACTTAAAACACCACATGTATTTGAATTTGACATGCACGTCACAGCATGAGCTGGATAAAGGCACAGCATTTAATAGGAAAACCAAACAGACAGTCCGCAAACAGATATTTAAATAGTCCGCACTATCAAAATGTCAACAGTTCACATCTGGTAGACTTTGTTTTTCATTCAGGGGCACCCGGGTTTCATTTGCCGTTCTGGTTTTCACAATCTCCTCTCACTACTATCTCACTACTCACTACTATCAGATTGGGTGTGTGTGCATGTGTGTAGCCAGAGATTTGGCCCAGGATCAATCCATTCCACTACATCACTCTACAGCCCACAGAAGTTTCCCTTCTTGAGGTTTGGTTTTCGCTTTTTAAATAATGAAAACGAGCTCTGCTTTACCCAGTCGGGCACACAGCACACTCTTGTGACAGCGAAACTCCTTTCCGTCTTCGGCCTTCAGGGTGACGTCACACAGGTAGGCACTGAGGGGGGAGAGCAGACGGATACAGCGGTCACAATGACGTCACTCAACGTCACCTGCGGTGGCCATGCTGTAACACTGACGAAAACTTAATTCATTATTATTTATTTAATTTTAACTTGATTTAATTTTATTTGTATTTTATTTTATGTAGGCCTACCGGTTCTATGCTCCTTCTACGTGTGTGATATATGTGTCTATAAGTAGTGTCTGTACGTTCCCACTTGTATTGCGAGCAGCTGCTGTGCAGGCAATTTCCCCCCGGGGACAATAAAGTATTTCTGATTTCTGATTTCTGATGTGTGTGTATATATGTAAATGCTACTGGATGCCAAAAATCTCCCTATGGGGATTAATAAAGTATCTATCTATCTATCTATCTATCTATCTATCTATCTAAAACGAAAAACGCAGAGGTCACACTTGCCACTTTTTCGGGTTGAACTTGTGCTTGTTTCCCGTCTTTTTGTGAACAACGTTGATTCGTCCGCTTTCGTACTTGACTCCGTCCAGTCTGCGGGAGAGCCATTAAAAAAAAACAAACCGAGTAGATTAGATTCAACTTTGGTCATTCTCAGTATTTTTTAGATATGGGAACGAAATATGTTCTCTGCATTTGACCCCATCCTATGGTACATAGGAGCGGTGGGCTGCTATGTCAAGCACCCCGGGGAGCAAGTTGGGTTTCAGTGTCCTGCTCAAGGACACTGGGGAGGAGGGGAATCGAGGGGATCGAACCGCCGACCCTTCGGTTGGTGGACGACCCGCTCTGTCCACCCGCTCTACCCCACTGGGCCGCCGCCGCCCGTTAACGAGAGTCCCTCATTACATGATGGTATGTATGGAAGCCACCGCAGCGCGCTCCACACACCTGGCAGACAGACCGGCCAGGCCCAGCTGTTTGGCGACGCCCTGCAAGGCCTTCACGGGGTTGGACCCCCCGGCACCGGCCTTGTGGTCGCCTCTGGCGCCCTTGGCCTTCTTGCCGGGCTTGGGGGGCTTCTTCTTGGCCTTGTCGCCGTCTCTTTGGCCGACGGGGGCCAGGGAGCGGTAGACCTCCAGGGCCGAGCGGCCCCTCAGGTCCATCTCCTGCAGACTGCTGATCAGCCTCTCCCGCTCCGCGTCCTGGACGGGACCATGGGAGAGGACCGAAGAACCGAAGAACCGAGAGGTGAGATTAAACTCCACTGCCATTCACTGTGGACCATTTTCAATGGACTTGTAAGATTCCCCATTGCTGACAAAGACAAAACAGCCAATAAGCTGAAATGTTTCTCATAAAACAGACTCTGACATTTACGATTTGACAATTTACTCGTGCACGTGACATCTAACACAATGCAAACATTCAATACATTCCCGCCGCTATAATAGCCATTATCAGCAAGACAGCTCTACTGCTAAGAACAAGGACATCACTTGGCAATTCAATTCATTCTTCAACAGCCCCCCCCGCACCCACCTGGTCCAGGTCCAGGTCCTGGTCCTGGTCCTGGTCCGGCGTGGCCACCGAGCCCCGGGGCCGGTGACCGTGCTGCAGCAGCTCGCAGGAGTCGGTGTAGATGAAGCTCAGCGCGTGCTCCAGCATGTCCGCGGGGATCTTCTCCAGCAGCAGCAGGTCGCAGCCCACCGCGTCCTCGCCCACCCGCACCTCGCCGTCGGGCGCCTCCTCCACGCCGCCCTCGCCGGCCTCGCACACAAACAGCTTCCGGAAGAACTCGGAGCGCATGGACAGGATGTACTTGTGGGCGGGGAAGGTGCGGTCGCCGGCCTGCAGCGTCACGTCGTGGATGGAGTCCGTCTCGTCGGCTTCCTGCAGCAGGCCTCCGAAGTGCTGGGAGAAGGAGGACGGGGACACGCTGGGGATCTCAAACAGGCTGCGGAGGAGGGACAGGGAAGGCCGTTTTAAGGGATTAAGATTGAGAGAGAGATTCGATTTTTTTTTTTCCCCCCAATCCATCTTTTTCTGATGAGCAACAGAGCTTTTATTGATCCGCATCGGGAAAAAGGCCAGCCGCATATATATATATTCCTTGTACAAAATGCGCATCATTCAGCTACATCACATTTTGTTACCCATACCATAGACAGACCCCCCGAGTACAGTACCCAACCTCATAGATGGAACACATATCAGGGTAAAATCTCTCCAAATGTCACAGAGATTAGATATCATTGATCTAGAAGATGTAGAAGATGGCCGTGTCGAAGATGAATGAAAAGAAGCGCGCGATGGGGCGTGAGGCGTGATGCGTGCCTGGTTCTGGGGTCGGACTGAAGCACTCCAAAGTTGCGCCCCTTCGAGTCCGCCGTGATGCCGACGGCGCGGTGGACGCAGGGAAGCTTCTCCAGGCGGACGCGCTCGCACACCGTGGCGGTGTGGGAGTGGCCGCCGCACACCTCCGCGCTGCCGTCTGGAACCCAGAGAGACCCGTGAACCTCCCGCCTCCTCCGCCAACCACTCCAGCTTCCTCCGTTACAAAGCGCCAGACGTGCAGCGATTTCAAAACCAAAGTGGAATCAGTGGCTCGAATCTATTCCGTTATCGTATCACCTGAACACCACATGTGTTCTAAGCTAGAGAAACATGTTGAGCCGTGACCCAAATTGAGCCAGTTTGTAGGAGTGGCTGTCATCCGCATCGGCAATCATAAACAGTTTGTTGGTTACGCAACGGTAGTTGTGTAACGGTTGATAAACCAGCAGGTTCACATTGAACACATTGACCGCCCGCTCGCTGGGCTTTCTCCCAGAGTTCTCTCAGGCTTCACGCAGCGTACTGTTCCTCACCCTTCTTTCCGTCAAACTTCTTGCATTCTCCAGCCCAGACCCCGCTGAAGCCCTCTCCCTCCTGGGTGACGAACATCAGGTTGTTCTTGCTGAGGGCGATGTCCGACATGAACACCTGCCGCCCGTACGCCCACCTGCACTGTCTCACTGAGCCGCTGGGGGAGCGCCAGCAGAACACCTGGACACACGGGAGGAACACGGCCACGCCAGATACTCACAGCTCCGCTTCCTTTGACCGGCAAAAAGAGGAAAAGGCATGTGGTCATGGTTGGCCGAAGCACTCACCCTTCCAGCTTCATCCAGGGCCAGAATGGCAATCTTCTCTCCCAGTCCCTCGTTCAGGGTCTGCGGGGCCACGCGGTGGTCCAGGCTGCCTCCACTCACCAGGACCTTCTTGATGTTGAGTTGCCTTTCAGAGTCCACCACAGCCAATGACAACCGATAGGAAAAAATCATTGTGGATTAAAATTAATCCATATTGGAACTTCTTTCAAATTCGGCAGAGCAAAACTGGTTGAACGGCCCAGGGCGGAACTCTCATCGTCACTCACCTGGACGCCAGCTTCTTGCACTGGTAGTCAGCCAGCAGGTAGACGTCGCCCTTCTCCGTGGCAACGACAGTGGCTCCGTTGCTTGCCGCGACCATGGCGATGGCCACCTCCTTGTGGTGCAGGGCGGACACCTGCCTCGGGGCCGTCACACACTTCTCCCCGTTGGGGTCCAGCAGGTAACCTGGGTGGGGCACCAACCCTTGAGCAACAAACCTCTTCTGAGCACCATCTCCAAAATGTAGATTCAATTGGAAGTTCATAAAACCTTTTCAAATATAAAAAACGACGTAATACTAACTTTATTCTGCTTCTAGGCCATAATTTGCCATAAGACCTTTCTAAGCGCACAGGGGACTAGAGTAGAAATAGAAATGAGCATCCCCATGTACTGAATTACAAATCTGAATCGAGACGTGACCCTCAGAATCAAAATCGAATCCAATATTCCAATTGCAATTCCAATTCCAATTGTGAAATATTGACACACCTAGTGGACATTGCAAAGGCCACTAGGTGTGGACAGGGGGCACAGGGGTCACAGGGCAGGACATGTTGACCCTCACCTAACTGTCCTCCATTGAGGCCCATCGTGTAGACGGCCTCCCTGGTCCACAGTACTGTGTGGAACCTTCCGGCAGCCACACCAATCACAGTCCTGCCTTTCAGGTTCTTTGAGAACACCTGCACACATCAATCAACCGTTAAAATGCCCATACGCAGGGTTCACCCCAAAGAGTCACATGCTTTCATTCAATAACGCGTCAAGAACAAAAAAGGTACTACATTATGAGTGTAGTATACTGTATTAAGTGCTGTGTGGAGGAAGTCAGTGGCTTTCGGAGCAACTCTATGGTCCGTGTTAGACTTGGACGTTCCATTTAAGCAACACGGCTTTGAATGCTTGGGAGTACTTGAAATGATCATCAAACCAAAAGGCTGGTTTGTACATTGTGCAATGTTTCACAAAAATTACACAGCGGCACAAGCACTGAATGCAAGAGCATGTCAAGAAAACACACACACACACACACACACACAGACACAGACACACACACAGACACACACACACACCTGTGGGTGATGGATGGCCCTAACAGGAAAGAAACTAAAGCCATTGTAACTCGAGTTGACTACCTAATGACCGACCCGTTATCACCTTTTATGTATCCTTTGCTCTCTGGTTAACATTGGAATAGCTGCTAAATATGTCAATTATTTAAAGCATTACCCCCCCCGCCACCATGTAAACACTCCTAAACCCGGTTATGTAACCCACATCTTATCAACATACCCATCTCATCAAGATTAACTCCCTTCCTTGTGTTAACGGCTTGTTGTATATGACGCACTTTTGTGTTCTTACCATGTTCTTTCCTAGGTACACTCCTAGAACAACCTGAACCCCCACCCACCCGCGCACCCACCCACCAACCAACACTCCACCTCCGGCTCACGCTACCTGCTTGGGGACGTGCGCGGAGGCGGGCGGAGGAGAGAGGCCCAGCTGGTGGAAGGTGTTGAGGCCGAAGGTGTAGACGTAGCCCCCCTCGGTGAGCACCACCGTGTGGTCCTTCGCCGCGGCCACCTGGGAGCAGTGGTGAGACATCAGGCCCTCCACCACGCGGGGGACCTGGGGAGACACACGGGAGGACTCTCAGGCCACGCGCATGTTAATTGGGGTCAAGGAGGTATTAATGGGCATCCGTCCGTGGGGTCGGGCGGCCGTGCCACAATTGAATTATAATCAAAGTGCCAAAAGGTCAGGAGATTGAAAACCCCTTGTGGGTACAAGTTTCAGCAAAAATCTAATGCCGACCAAAGATGAGAGGGAAATACTTCATAGGATTTGCTGCCTCACTGGATGCCTTCCTTAAAATGACCTTTGGAGCGATCCATTAAGAGTCGTTAAAATCCGCCCCCCACCACCATCAACAATGAGCCTTTTATATTTAGTCCGGACCCGTACCAGGTAGGTCTGCTCGTCCCCGTGCCCGAGGCGACCACCTTGACCGTGTCCGCAGGTGAACACCTGGCCCTTCTGGGACAGGAACACGGAGTGGAACTTGGACAGCACCACCTGCGGAGACAAAGACGCGTGCAGATTGGAAAACACTGGCTCTTCTTCGTTTGACACATTTTCGAATTGCGAGCGGCCGGTTTCCCCATGTCGCACTTTTAAAAACCCTCATCGGGACCACCTCATGGCTAATGAGGTGGTCCCGTCTTGACCTTGGCCGAGGAGGTCGCCTTGCCTCTTTTTCCACCGCCACGGCCAAGCTCAACTCGTAGTAATAGTAAAACGCAGTGCTGACAAAGAGGGCGGCACAAGTGGAAAAGCAAACATCATTACTAATACATGGGTCCTATCGGGCACTCAAAGGGCCGTAGTGATGTTTCCTGGAGTATCGCATAGAGGGGAACATCCGCCCACACAAGGGCGGCTCATTTAATTAAAAACATGTCATTGTGGAATTAATATTTAACCTCCAGCCCCGGCCAGATCGGTTAAGATGACAAAGGCGTCGAGGCCATGCGGAGAAGCCCCCGTCGGCTGTCGGGTGGCCGTGAAACGGGATCCACCTGACCCCCCCCCCCCCCCCCCCCCCCCCCCCCTCCCCCAATAAGTATCACGGAGTGAGGGAAGACACCCCTCCCCCACGACGCAACCCCAGGACAAAAAAAGCCCCAAAGCATTGAGTTTCTAATGCAACACAACAACATGGCAACCCGCAGTCTGAACGGCTCAACAACATGGCAACCCGCAGTCTAAACGGCTCAACAACATGGCAACCCACAGTTTAAATCGCTCGATGGATCGTCCTTCACAAAAAAAAAAAAAAGCAGTTTTGTTTACTACACATATATAGTCTGAGCGTAACCCATGAATAATAATAACAGAGTCTACGTAGAGACGTGGGGCACGGCGACAGCTTTAATAACCCTTGACGAAGACCAACCACATGACATGAAGTGGCATGAAACTGTAACCCTGTAGGCTACGGTCGGTGTGGCAGGCTAGAACAGGCTGGCGTGGCATTAACCAGACGGTTGGGGGCCACACAAAGACAGAAGTTAACCTTCACGTGAGGCACGTGGCCAAGCGGCGCCCCCCCAGGGCCAACACACCGGCCCTGCCCTGCACTCCGTCACTTAGCAGAATGATCGGACCGACGGCCTCCAATTTCTAATTAGCCGGCCGTGTTCCGCAGTGAAAGGCGGACATTGATGGTGCTTATGAAAGGTTTTACATTACATGTACCGTGACCATATCAGTAATAACCAGCTAATTTGCCCTAAGTGCAACGGGTTAACATTAAGTGGCCGTCCAAGCGAATGCCGCTGGGTCCCGCGTTCGCCTTTCGAGTCCTCTTGAACAGCCCTCCGCAATTAGGAGAGGAGACGGCGCTTCCAAGGACAGAAAACAATATCCATTTTCGAGAACAGTCCCTACGTGTGAAGAGGCTTGCCACTAAACAGGCGCCAGGGGAGCGACTGTTTTGCAGGGTGGCCCCGGTAACACGGTGCCCTGCACCCCGGGGATCCGTTTTCAAACGTAACACGTTGTTGTAGAGCTGCCGCGGAGCGAGAGGGCCACAGGAGAGTTGCAGAAGGCGTGAACGCCATATTCCAAACTCCTACCTGCTTGACGTAAACTCCACTCCTGGCAAAGTAGTCAACAAGTTCCGGGTGCTGCCTGCTCTCCTGGTTCCCTTGGCCGAGACTGAAGTTAGTGTTGTTGCCCCATGTGTATACCTCCATTGGGTCTGGGAGAGGGAGGAAGATGACACAATTACATTCGCGGCTGTAAGCTCATTTGGCTTTGACTACCCTCTCACACTGCCGTCAGCAATTTTGCCCACGCCACTTTGTCGGGATTATATTGTGTTTTGATTGAGTCTCATGGTTCTCACACATTTGGCGGGATGGCAGTGGCCAGCAGTCCAGCGAGAATGCATGAGAACCATGAGACTCAATCAAAACGCAATTGAATCAAAGTGGGGCAAGCAACAATTGCTTATCACCGCTTTATCATCGCTACCGCAGGTCCTTCATCCCATCAGCAATTGGACTATACAATCATCATCATCATCATCATCGTCGTCAGGCAGAGCAGCTGCTCGGCTACTTGCTTGCTACTTGTGCAATATGCATATTCACTTTTAGTCTATGTGTTTCTATGCATGCAAATAGTATATCTCTGCACTATGGTTGCTCCTGCACACTGTAATCTTGTAAATGTGTAATCTATGCTGCTGCAACATGTGAATTTCCCCCATGAGGGATCAATCAAGTCTTATCTTTAAGATGTGATTAAGGCTGCAACCATAAGACCATTAAACGATCAACAACAACAACAAAAAAGATCTTACTTTGATAAATCGATTAACCGTTTAAGTCACTCAACAAGTACAAAGACAAAGATTTGCTTCTGAATATTGCAGTTCAATTCAAATATTTGGTTTATGGATCTCTATAGATCCATAAGATGAAGCAAGCACATTTAAGACATCACTTTGGACTTTGGTAACTTGTGATGGCATTTACTGTTATGCATGACATTTTATGGAGTAAATCATTCATCGACAAAGAAATATTGTATATATATATATATATATATATATATATACACACCAGTGTTTTTGAAGACCACGTGTTCTGGTCTGTCCTTCACGGTTAAGTCCAAGACGGATAGACCCTCTCGGTCCAGTGAGGACAGCAGACCTCCATGCTGGACAGAACAAGGACGGACACGCACACGCACACACACACACACACACACACACACACACACACACACACACACAGTTCAGGTGCTTCATTGTTTTTACATTACAGTGGTGTTGTGTTGAGCATGTCTCCCCAAGGGTAATCCACGCCACCGTCTTCAAACACACGACACACGGCAGCCTCGACAAAACACAAACCGCCTGCATCTCTGATTGCATTTTAGGGGGGCTTCGAGCTATTTTTAGCCCTCTGCCATGGCCTCCGACCACGTTCAAGCAGTGAGCCTTGACCCACCTTGACCAGGGCCACGAGGCAGTGGATCTGCCCGTAGAAGACGCTGCGGTGCGACGGCGTCCACCCGGACTCCTTGTCCTTGGCCAGCAGGTCGGCGTGCTTGCTCTCCACCAGCCACTCCAGCAGGGCCCTCTTGCCCGTGGAGGCCGCCAGGTGCAGGGCCGTGCGGCCGAAGGCGTCCCTCAGCGTGGCCGCGTTGTGGCAGTGCGCGCTCAGGAAGGCCCGGAGGTGCCTCTCCGAGCCGCGCGTCAGCGCCGCCACCACCTCGTCGGCGTGCCGCGGCGAGCGGCACTTGGCCGTGCATTCGGCCGGCGCCGGACCCATCCCCGGTGGCTCCCGGGGCAGAACAGTCCGACTTCCCCTCTCTGAATCACACAGAGCTCCTATCTAGTGACACCCAGGCTACCCACCGCCTGCCCGCCCCCCGCACACACACACTCACTCTACGAACCAGTGAACTAAACAACGATAAGAAAGCTATGTGATAATGACAAACCTGAACACTAACCCGAGTCCCTTGACGTGACCTTTCAACGAACCCTTTGAAATGACTTTTTTTTTTGTCGTTTTTTTTTTTTTAAGCTGCACTCATGAAGAAGGGACAAAACAGAAATGATAATAACACAGGGTGGGTCGAGATGGTTTTGGGGCGCTAGAATTGTGCTTGTGTTGAAATTCCACTGCACCCTAGCAACCCCAGAGCCCTGCGGCGGCTCAACTCAGTCCACCATGCTGACAGACCGCGAAATGCAACGTGCCACGCTTGTCGTGTAAAACGACATCTACAGCTTATTAAATACTATAGTTTTTCATACAAAAAGTGTACAAACATCTGAATCGGTTACCAAAAAAATAATTTCTATTGTAGTTCTATTTTTTGTATTATTATTATTATTTACAAAAGGCAACAACTTTAGCACACCTGTGATATTAACATTACAAGACTACACAGCAGTCCAATCATCCAACTTGAGGGGAAAGGCCCTCCTTCCCCCCAAACTCCAATGGCTTTTTCAGAACTCCATAATTAAATTGAGAACCTAAGAAGAAAAACAAACAGGGATATTAATATTGAGATTGTGGCACACATATCATGTTATGCATGTTTACACAACAACAACCTGGGTTAACAGGGTAAAACCACCCATAAGTTAAGGGAGAAGTCTGCTATTGCAAGTGTGAAGGGTAAAGCAGCTCCATAGCACTGACAGCATTTTGCATTTCGTATGCAAAATGCTGTCAGTTCTAGCTGAGTCGTTTAGTTTGGAGCTGAGGGCCAAGACTAACAGGATCATCCATTATCAAACAAACAGAAATGCTGAAGTCGTTGCCAGGTGGCGTCCTGCGTCTCAGCCCATCGGTGCCTCCACACGCCACCTGATTACATGACCTCATCAGATGTCGTGCAGGAAGATTTATGTAATATGCTAACGAGTTAGCACCCGTAGCTTCCCACAGCAGCCCAACAACACATATCCATGAAGGAGACTCGCTTTAACGCCATTAACACCATTCAACCATTCTGCAAGCGGACCCCATTGCACAGACAGATCAACAACCACCTGACCAGATGTTCAGCAGCAGCAGCAGCAGCAGCAGCAACACAGCATGTGAATTACAAGTGCATGACAACGTTGTCTCTGTCATGGACAGTGATCTGGGTCAAACCAAGCACTAGAACCTTCTGGGAGGACCAAAGCCATCACCGGCAGAGCTGCACTGAGGCAGTCCACCCCTCCATGGAAGGAGAGCGGAGGTTTTAGGGCCACGTTAGCAAGGAGAAAGCTGACACATGAAGCTAGCAGGGACTAGCTATCAGGCTACAGTCTATATACTATTCAAATATACGCATACACACAAAAAGGACAGTTCTCACCTCACGCTACATAATACAGACACGAGTCATGAGTCTTGCGTCCACGGAGAATACACACTGTGCCATTATTGAATATGTAAAATAGTTAAATGTGGTAGATGTTGTTATCGTAAGAGCCAGTTGAAGAGGGAGGTTTGGGTTTTAGGAGGCGAGACGGTCGGCAGTACGGAGACTTCTCGTTGGTTGGTGGCAGATGCATCCTCGTCTGCTATTGGTGGGTTCTGGGGTGCGTCGTTGTGACGCACTTAACCTCGCTCCCACGTCTCACGGCGGAACTACTGTAGCGGGATGCTCCCAATGAGCGTTATTGGCGGGTGGAAGGGGCGAAGGGAGGGACTTTCGATGGGATGCGTGTCCGTTAGATGTTTCGGATATTGCTTTATCACATCATATGTAAAGAACCCATACTTACTCGCCTGGTCGTTGTTGTTTTCATTTATTTTGTTATTATTCCTCTAACTATGGCGTACATAGGTCAGGTAGCAAGAGACCGGAAATTGCGTTGTGAAAGACCGGGATAACGCTAGTATTCAGGATCCTTTCTCATCCTAGCCCTTATAGGTATTTTAATATAGTCCTATCCTTATAATATTTACATTTTAGAGAAGAAGAGAAGAGAAGAGAGGACCTTTCGGTCTTTATTGGTCATTCTCAGTATTTCCAGATATGGGAACGAAATTTGTTCTTTGCATTTGACCCATCCTATGGTACATAGGAGCAGTGGGCTGCTATGTTCAGTGCCCGGGGAGCAAGTTGGGGTTCAGTGTCTTGCTCAAGGACACTTCGACATGCAGACTGTTTGGAAGTGGGGATTGAGGGGATCGAACTGCCGACCCTACAGTTAGTGGACGACCCGCTCTCTCCACCCGCTCCATCCACTGAGCTTTTATTCCTTAGTCTTTTCCCTTTAAAGGTGTGTTGTTGGCATGTATTGACCAGTATTCAAAGATCTTTGAGACTAGAATGACAAAAGGCTTTACACATGAACTTGATTTGACCTGACTTCACTCCATGGTCTTGACATATGGCCTATATTCTCCATGCAGAATATGTCACACAATATAAGGAAGGCAATTGCTTTTCGGCCAAATTGCTTCAGAGTTGTTAGTCGATAGAACATATTAAATGTTTGCATTTATTTTCTTTCAATGTAAGAATCCCTGGGTACTAAAAAAGTCACAATTAAAATCAAAGCAACCTACACCTGCAAAAGTTTACATATGATACAGGCATTTTTCTAGATTTCCGATGAAAGCTTTTCATCCAGCTATGATGTCGTTGACGTAACAGGGCCTATTTTGCATCGCCATTTAAATTAAGAAAACATACTGTGCTATGTTTTTCTTCACATGTGGGCCTACTGCATGTAGACAAAGTGGATGTCTCCGCCTGTAACTTCTTCCTTTCAGTAGAATACACATTTGGTTTCAGTGTTTTCACAAATTGCTCTCTTGCATTTGCAACCGGAAGGGGGGGGGGGGGGTCAAGAGAGGGCAATGGCAACGTTTCACTGAGACCTACCCTTCACTCACGAAGAAGTGATGAGTGAATAACAAGTGGCTATTCACCTCTTTTTGTAACTGTCACAACTAGTCCCCAATCAAGAAAGGACGTGTGACAGCAAAGGGCATTTGGCCATTAGAGGAAGGTGAAGCTATAATGTTATATAATACATGATTTTTTGTGTGTGAATAAGGTTAGTGGATGACAGTTGATGAGCGTGTGTGCGTGTGTGTGCGTGTGTGTGTGTGTGTGTGTGTGTGTGTGTGTGTGTGTGTGTGTGTGTGTGTGTTGTTGTGTGTGTTTGTTGTGTTTGTTGTGTGTGTGTGTGTGTGTGTGTGTGTGTGTGTGTGTGTGTGTGTGTGTGTGTGTGTGTGTGTGTGTGTGTGTGTGTGGTGC
>OMKI01047193.1:6911-17791 GCA_900302315.1 Phycis blennoides
ACTAACATTTCTCTCTCCTGTGCAGATATTGACCTCAGGCACCATGCAAACGAAGGTATTCCTTATTTAGTCTAGTTCATGTTGACACACACTCACACACTCACACACACTCACACACTCACACACTCACACACACACACACACACTCACACACACTCACACACTCACACACACTCACACACTCACACACTCACACACTCACACACTCACACACACTCACACACTCACACACACTCACACACTCACACACACACTCACACACACACACACACACACTCTCTCTCTCTCTTTGCTTATAGGAAACAAGAGCGGCTGACCTTTGACTTTAACCATTCAGCATGTCTGAAAATACCCAGCCTGGAATCGATCAACACTCTCCTCACCCAGACAGTCTCCCTTCCCCCTTCCTTCAATTTTGTACCCTTGTTCTGTGCTCTAACCCATCCCGTCTCTGAACATATACACCCTAACGTTTTTGACTTTCAACCTATGTGTACTTATATATTACTTAATTCCAGATATTTTAATATTCAATACAAATAAGACCCAGTTCTAGCTCACTGATATGTAGTATTTTCACATGATTATTACATTTACATATTTTAAAATGCACAAGGTACACGTGGTGCCAGGTACAACAAGGGGCTCCAACTTTGCAACTTGTCATATTCATTGCGTCATGGTGCTCCCCACATTAGAATGATTCACTCTCAGGCCAGAAATGGGGGGAGCTTTGGGACTAGGGGGAACATTCAACGCTGTCGGTGAGTTTGTAACTGAGAGAAACCATCGGGCGTAGAATGTACCCTTAGGTTTCAATGTTCGACTGCATAGATGTTTACCAATAAGCACAAAGCCTCTTATTGACAACCACCGACAAAAGGATGGCTTCGTTTTCATTCCCTCATAATTTTAAAAACACATCAGATTTGTGTTGTAGGTATCATTTTAGACATAAGTGGTTGTGGTGGATAAGTGGTTCTAATATAAACAAGTGCTACGCTAGACCCTTACAACACGGTAACAAGGTCTGCACACTCGCTTTCTCTATGCTTTAGGAAGATTCTGTTTGGTGAATTAAAAGGGAATGCATGGAAATAGACAAAACTCTGTACTTCAACGTCAGAGCGGGATTCCAGTTCATATTCATCGCTGTCGGTGGGTTGAGAATTTCTGTAGTGTGTACTACACTTTCTTCCCTTGCTGTTGTGTCATGTAAATTTCCCCACTGTGGGATTAATAAAGTAATCTAATCTAGAACAATGCTGTCAACTTGCCGAACACTGAATGTCAATGGTATCCAGGCGTATGCAGCTCCTAAACATGAGAGGGACCATTCGCAGTATGGATCTGGATTCAACATCACGGGTCAAATATTAAAAAATAAAATAATTTAATTAATTACTTAAAGATATCTAAGATTATATACAAATTAGCAAGAAAAGGTTCACACACACAAGTCAACATGTCTGTATTTTGATGTGCGTTTGTGTGACTGTTTTTATGTAGGCATTGCTTTAAAGAACTGTAACAACGTAAACATTATGCTCCGTGAGTAAGTCTTCTCATGGAAATAAAGTTATAATGAATGATATGTTGTGTATTTGTTTTATAGATGGGGGGCGGGTGGATGCCTAGTTATTTTTTATGGTAAATGTTATTCTGATATATGATGCTCATGGGCATATAAATAAGTATAGATATAAGAATCTAAAATATAATGTAATATAGCTAAGACATAAGTTCATGAAACATAAAAAAGATTTCAACAGATCAACAAAATACAAATATCAAAATGCTGTGTTTATTTACATTTCACTATTGTCGAATGTACTGCGCTGTAGGGTCCTGCATATAAAAATAGGGGTTAGGCCACAATTATTAAGAGCTGATCCACTGTCTGGGATTCCCTCGAACCAATCACTCTTTAATCAATCATGTTTAAAAGCCTCCATAATGGTTTGCTTATTTCTAGAAGGAGGAAAAGCACGGATAAATTAATTTTGTAAAACATATTTTACTGAGGGTACACAATTACCCATAGCTTCATTCATGCAAGAGACTTCTGGACGAGGGTCTGAAAGCATGTGGCGGTCCTGTCCACCCTTCTCTGTACCACGTATGTCCATTGGGGATCAGGGAATATGCAACAAGCACATGAGGAGCTCTTTAGATAGCCAAAAGCTCCTTGAACCACCATGGCTACTTCATTCAGCAGAACAAGCTACTCATTCAATACATGCATATGCTGGTATCTTGTGTTACACTGATCTTTTCAAAAGTGAAAGTATAATCCGTGAGGCTATGTGCACTGATTAAAATATAGAAAGAAATTGCTTTAGATGGTGTTTGTTTAATCTATCAACAGTGCATGATTGTTGGCTAATTGGCATGCAACAGAACCTAACTAAAGATACATTTAATTTCATACAGAACATATGATGTAACCCAGTTAACAATACCAACATACTCTACAGATCTGTGTTTCAGTTTACATATCCCAAAAATGTATACAACACTGTATTAGTATTGGAAACCATTTATTTTCTTTTTTTTGTCATTTTCAATTTACATACATGTGATGGCAATATGCTTGATCCAAAATACAACTTGTGCAAGCTAGGTGCTACTCTGCACCATTTTGAAACAATTAGAAACAGCATTTCATTAACCTGTATGCCAAGCCTGAGAATTGACATTACATAATAATATAGTCTGGTGGTCAAACAATTGGTAAAATATACTATTTTTCTCTTAGACATCCTCCATTTGGACTGGTAACCAGGAATTCTTATGCAGCTTTTCAATGGTTTCTACCTCTTGGACATTCGGGGGCTGTGTTGTCTGCATGTGCAGTGGAAGTTTCTTGAATTCCACATCGTTCACATCATAGTCCTTCATCTTGGAGTCCAGTATCCACCAGCGTCCAGCAAAGCCCACATCCAGTATCCGCCGAGGAAGCGACCTCCAAGGGACAGACAGAGTACCACACTGGGCTTCGTAGAGGTCTGCCTCAGGGGCATAATCGGCACAGAAGGTCAGGGCAACCAGTCCCAGGCTAATATGGCGCAAACGACCTTCGTTGCGCAGCTTCACTAGATTCAGCATGTGCTGGTCTGATGTTTCACTTCGTACCCATGGTGACAGTAAACCAAGTTTGTTAGAGACGATGAGCAATTGCGTCTCAAATGAGGTTTTGTCTGGCTTGGTGTAGACACAAGCCCAGGCACCACCGAGCAGGCCAAAATAAAATGAAGATTTAACTGGGCGTTGCCAGATACCAACTCCCACTTCTCGCACAGCCTCCTTGTAGTCTGACAATAGGCCGGCACACCACACACCTGCAGAAAAAAAGGACAAAGAAATTCCATCTCCATTGTCAAGATATAATTTAGCTAAAACGACGACGGGTATCCCTATATTTCAAAATCACCACCCTAGTAAGACCAGGGTGGTGTTGCGGCAGAGGTTGCTAACAATCCCCATCTTCGCACATTATTGTCGGGACATCCTGAAGTGGTATATTATGCCTGTGCAATAGTTAAACAACGATAACTATCGTTTTTCATCTACTTAAATCAGTTAAAACATTTGGAACATTATCTTGTCAGAGAAACATCTGGTCGATGTTTCACCACCGCCTAGATTAATATTAGATAACCTAAATTAAAACACCAATAATACTGCTGGGCCGACACACACACACACACACACACAATTGCAGACAGAGGTACCAAGTTTCGAAAATCTGGACTCAACGGTGAATGTCAACTACATACACTAACGCAAGCTGATCAGGATTACTCACCCGCTTTACTATTTTTAAATCTCTCCCAACGGGTAGTTTGTCCAGTCGCCGCTGAAGCGAAAAGCCTCCTGGTCACCAAGGAGGTCGCCATCTTTTTCCCTGGGACGCCCTTCCTCAGGCACGCATTTTCCGGTGTGTCATAGTCACGTGATCATATTGTTTCCACGTCAACCCAACAAAAGGACTAAGTGGTGACAGCTGTTTAATGGAAATGCCGTTACTATCACATCAATATAGATATTTGCGTTTATGTCTAAGTTGATTTTCAATAATCGACTTTACTAACAGGGATATAAAAACCGCCCCTCTGTAAACATTGACGTTGTGTCGATGCCATGTCACGATTGTAGCTGGTCTATCGTCTGCAGCCAGCAGTAACAAGCAGTCCTGGTAAGTCCTATAAATGTGCCTGCAATCGTTTATTGATGTGTCGATCGGATTAGAAGTTTGTAGCTCGACTTCTGCAAATAAAGAGTGACTGTTAAAAACAGCAGTTTATGATTAAGACATTACATATTATTGATGTTGGCCTATACATAGCCTAGATGACAAGACCAGACACCCTGATAATTAAAAGTCAGAATTGTATTTCATTAAATTAACCGAGGTGATTATGCCATCATATTACCCTAACTAAATTATTATAATTGTTTTTAGTTTATCCCACTCGTGTTTCTCAAGTTAGGCCAATGGACAATACAGATGAACTAAAATTCCAAGGTGAGTTTTCTATAGATTGCTGAGATGCGATTATGTACAGAAGACATGTTTTGATAGATTGTACTTGTAATACTATGCTGTGGTGTTAAATATTGGGTAAATGTTAATAAAACTGCTGTTTCCCATCAGCTCTTCATAAAGTGGGGATGGGAGGGACCACAATCTTGGGACAACTCTCAGATGGATCAGGGTGGAAAGTAAATACAGAAGAACAGCATTCAAACAAACACAACTGATATCCTACGTGTTTTGCTCTTTCCAGATTTTGAAGAGGTATCGAACCTGCTGTCATTAGAAACAAATGCTGTTGCAGTGGCTGTCTCAGACTCCCCTGCCTCCCTTTCAGGTGAGGAGGATGTCAAACTAGACCTAACCGAGGATGAGGAGGGTCTCGAGATGTCAAAGGTAGGTCAAAGGTCACTGTTTTCATGTTATTTCCTCTTGCCAATGACATTCAAACATGGCTTTTTTGCGTAACTGTAGGGTACTAATAGTAAAAGATTGTCTTCAACCAGAAATTGTGATTGTGCAATGTGGTGACACTTTTCAAAGGAGATAAGCTGAGGGATGTAACCTTTTATACCATTTTCTATTGAGTCATAGAACATTATTACATAAAAAATGACTTGGAATGATTTCAGATGCATGCCATTATGTGGGATGGGATTACTCGTAGTTATTGGGGATCAACACCAGCTCTTTTCGGCTGGAAGTCAAACATTCTAGTCTCTACACTATGCTGCCTCTGCTTCCCAACATAATGATAGCGTTAACATGTTTAAGAAAGTTATATACAATATATATTTGAGTTGAGGCCAATGTTACGTCAATCCACTTTATCTCAATCAATAAGATATTGCACAGGGCAGCTGCTTTCCATTAACCACTGACTTTGCTGCCAGCTCTTAGAAGGAGAGACTGCAACTGGAGGCTTTTGGACATTTGAGTACTACAAATGTTTCTTCAATGTGGAAACAGTACAGGTAAAATGTAAACACGAAGTTAACGGTTTACAGCATGTAGTAGTAGTAACCCTGTATACAATGGTAAAGAAACCCTTTTCGACAGTGTGACTGAAGATAAACAACAGTTATGCATTGCGACTATTCCATTTTAATCTGCGTCTTTTATTTTTTATAGTAGAGTATAGAAGAGTTTTTAATCAGCAACAGGAAACTAATTTAGAATTGGTTAAACTGTTCAATGTTACACAGGTTTTGGACAGAGTGAAAGGCTCTGTTATGCCAATGCCAGGGAGAAATTTCATCAGACATTACCTGAGGAGCAAACCAGATCTATATGGTAAGCTTAGCCTAAATAATTCCTTCCAACATTTGTCCTAAAATTAATGAAATAGTGAGTGTATTAAAGGTGAAATCAAAATGTTTTAATTGAAAAGCATTTTAGAAACTACAATGCTAAAATAACCACATTTCTGGACCACTCATTAGCAGGTGTGTATTTAATCTACTTAACTACCCTATGCTTGCATGTGTGTTTAGGTCCATTCTGGATCTGTGTGACACTTGTCTTCTCAGTGGCAATCAGTGGCAATCTTTCTACCTTCCTCAGCCAAATTGGAGATCAGTCTTACCACTACAGGCCTCAATTCCACAGAGGTTAGTTGTATCCTTGCAAAAATATAAAACGTTTATAAAAGGTTAGAAATAATTTGGGACACCACCCAAACAATTGCAAATTACATTCTTCACTGCAGCTGCAAAACTCAAGGTAAACATTGATGCACGATTCAAAGAGCCATGGGTCAACAGCAAATGTATGTGTGATGTGAAGTATTAGTGCTTGGCTTAGCAATTATTGAATGAATGAATATGAATAGAAAATTAATATTGACACTGATGTAATTTATTAGAGGTATAGACCCAAAGCGTTGCACACATTTCAAGGGGATGGCCTATATGTGCCTAGTAGTTATCAGGCCCTGGCTCATTCTCACATGGAATTGTGTTTGACTGAATATTAAAAATGTTTCAACTTGGCATAACTCTGTGTTATACTATGGCTATAATTTTAAACAGACATGTCCACAGAGCATGTGTACCACGATGTGTATACTTTGCCAATCTATCCATCAGACATTTATCAGGACGGCACATTATTAACTTTGAACGTGAATTATAGCGCCCCCTATGGGGGATGTGGTTTCTTGGAGAACCATACCGGGAATACATGTCGTCAAATTTTACAACTTTTCTGCAATCAAGGGCTGAGCTGTAAGCGTTTGAAAATAAGATTAAGAATCTGTACAAGTACAATAGGTATCCACAGATACCCCGAATACCTAATAATTATGTGCATACTTTAGGTATGTACAAGGATATAGATTTAGAAATGTTATTTCTTTAAAAAGTAACTATTTGAAAGCAATATTGAACAGATTATATGGACTACCTGATGAGGTGTGTGAGGATACAACACAATGTGTTGAGTTTAAGACGATCCCCACACCCCCAGGACAGGTCATTCCAGTATGAGGGACCCTCAAAGGAGGTTGTGATTGCCCGCAATTCTCCCGCTTCAGTCAAGGGGCTGTCAGACATCAACATACCGTCCAGTGGGATCAGGAAACATCTGAATGTGGATGGTGTACCATGCATGTAGGGGACTGGATCCTGGTTAATTCGTCTTAAAACCTAATAAGGAAAATAAGTGACTTAAAACAAATAATGACTGATAATAAACTCAGGAGGCAACATCACTGCATAGGGAAAATATTGATTCAGGAAGAAACATGTGTTTCACTGTCAAGCTTGTATTTCAAATGAAATAGTGTAAGACTTGATAATATAAAACAGTATCTGGGAGTATAATATAGACCGGAAAGAGTGATGCAGGACCCTGATGGGGCTTTAGTAATGCAGTTACCTATTATACTGTTGGCTACCTTTTGTATTTCTTTGCAGAAGAAGTTTTCTATGTTCGTTATAAGCCAGTGCACCCATATAAGAAATGACAAAATATACACGGCCAGTCAATGTTACTGTGATGTAGAGAAATTACAGTTGGAACATTCCATCTGAAATATAATATATCTATAACATAACTACTTTCCACTGTGAAGCGTCCTGCCTTGTTCTTGGTTAGAACAGTGTTTCAGGTCAAATGATTGTCAACTCTCTTGTGAGTGAAAACACTGAAAGAATAAGGAGAGCCTTAAACTCATTCGATACATACACACAGATCGGAAACCAGCATCGGTCCTATCAAAATACGGGCATACCGTAAAACCCTGTCATGGAGACATAACATTTCCCCCCCTCCCCGGGGAGACACAACACACATCCCTGAGTGAAATATAACACAAATAATAAATCATGAATAGAAAACCTGTAGTAGGCATCAGTCGGATTACATTGTGAAAGACTACTGTCCAGCCTGAACAAATCATTGCAAGGCTATTTCAAACCTGACCTGAAGTGCCTTAAAACACCAGACTCAGTAACTGGAACAGTCTGGATGAGCTTGGAACTCGCAACACATATTACATCAAAGTAGTATGAACACTAGTATATGATTACCAATCTACAACATAGTCCCTGAGGTAGCCCGGTTTGGCGCAGCCATGGACTGGACGTGCTGCAGGATCAACTGGGCCTCCAGAGTCCGGATCAGGATCTCGGCTGACCTCCAGGTCTGCCAGGTAGGTGGGGTCACTACCTCTACTGCGGAGGCGGCCACCACGTTCCGTCTGAAAGGCGAAAGGTGGCAGGTCCCAGCTACTCAGTCACCTGGAGAGGCGCTGACCAGAATGACAAGAGCTTATGGCCATGTGTGGGCCTCCGGACCCTGACCCAGTCCAGAATGGTGAAAGCTGGGTGTTTGGCCCTATGGAACCTGTCAAAGCGCTGTTTAGTTGCCTGCTGCCGTGCTGAGACTCGATGCGTAGCTGGCCAGCTGTTTCCTGCTGGCCCCCTGTTATGTCAGGTGAGCAGGAACACGCAGGCGATCCAGGGGCAATGATAGCTCATGCCCCAACATCAGGAGTGCTGGTGAGCTGTCCGTTGTGGTATGCTGAGTAGCTCGGTAGTGCAGCAGGGTCCACAGAAGTGCTGCTGAGAACTGAAATTCCTCTGCTTAGTGAGCTCTGATACCGTTCTTCAGCGTCTGATTCACGCGCTCCACACCCCCATTCGCCTGAGGGTTATAGAAGGCCGTGCGTATGTGTCTGATTCCCCGCTCACTCAGAAAAGTTGTGAACTCCGCGGAGATTAATTGCGGCCCATTGTCTGTGATGATTGTCGTGGGCATGCCCCAACGAGCAAAAAGCACCTCCAGAAAGTCAATGACTGCCTGTGTGGTGACCGACCCGGTAGAGACTGCCTCTGGCCACTTAGAGTACAGGTCATAGGCCACGATGAGGAATCGTTGGTGGTGTTTGGACGCCACGGAGCTCACCACAAATGTCCCTTTGGATGTGCTCCCATGGCCCAGCTGGCCACTGCAGTGGCTGAAAGGGAGGAGCTGGTGGGGGGCCGGTCTTTCCACTCACCAGGCAGGCTGTGCAGTTTCTCACCGTAGCCTCCACATCTCCGTCTATGCCTGGCCACCAGACCGCTTCTCGGCAGCGCTGCTTGACTTTGATGAGCCGAGGTGGCCTTCATCATTTCTACTTCTGTGTGAACTAAAGGTTTTAAAATTGTTAGTTTTAAACCCACACTCCAAAAAGGGGCAACGTACAGTCTCTTGATTTTTTAAATGATGGTCTCTTGAGTAAAAAATGCACACTCTGTACAGATTTCTCTAAATCTGTAAAGTCGCTAAAAATATATCAATTTCTCGTCTTTTGGCAGTTTGGGGATGGGATCTAGTTGGTGCGACTTTAAGGCACTTGATGTTTTGAAGGTATGTACAGTTGCCCTGTGTATACAACTGTATACACAGGGCAAGTGAGGTCCTCTTTTGTGCCTTTGCTCAAGGGTGCCTCACTCTTGACTGGCACTGGCAAATCCACAGAAGCAGCACTTCATAGAAAAACTGCAATGAGAAGACAATACAAGAGCAACTGAACAGAGGAATAACCACACACACAACAGTTCAAATTAACGTAACAGCATCACACGGCTCAAATATTGCACTGAAGCACTCTGAATCCTATTCTAGACCTGCTATATTACCATTAATTGGGAAACAGTGGTAGCAACTAGGACTGTCAGATGATACAAATAATAATTGCACATTTTGAAATGAATGAATCACAATCAATAAAAGTTGATCGTGAAAATTTCCCCTCTGTAAACGAGTGATGTCAAACAACTAAGAAATAATCTGCTGCTCAATCACTAATAATAGTTATTTATTATGTATTCGTTTATACACAATAATAGTTTATTTCGCCCAAGTTTAATAAGGGATATTGAAATAACGTCATGGAATTAATGTAAAACCAACCAGGAATTCAAACAATATTGCCTGATATCAATATATTTATAAAATATGTATTTTAATTCCAATATACAGTTTATATAAAAGCAGCCCACATAATCAGTAAAACCATTAACGTAATTATTCACAGTGACACCAACTTGAGCGCTTGATCTTCTGATAACAAATTCAACTAACATGGCTCTAGTCTAAAGGTGAATTAAAATCAATATGAGTTGTTCCTTATGGTTTTCAATCACGTTAATATCGACGGTCTGTTACGCCCGGCCTAGGGGAAACCGGAGCGCAACACAAATGAATGACTTCCCTCTCTTTTCCACTCCCAAAAACCACCAGTAGTTGCAGTCCAAACACAATTGATTTATTTATTATTCAGTTTGTAGCTCAGGGTGTGCTTCGCCAAAACAATAAACATAACAATCTGAAAAGAATTTAATGAACCTATCCGAAACAAAAGAAATACAGGAGACTAACCTACCTCCCTAACCAACACAGGAGAAAATGATAATAAAAATAAATAGGCTGCACACCCCTACCAGGACTGCTAGAGAAAATAGTTTGGTTTACAAGCGGTAGCACTTCAGGTCATAGACTGGCGTGACGTGGAGTCGGGAGCCCGGAAAGAGGGAGAAGCGCCCATAGGTCCCCAGCGGTCTCCTTTTAAAGGACCAGTCATTATCATCCCCTCCAATCTGCGGACACCTGTAAAAGACTACAGCACAGCAGCACAGCACCACTAGAGGCAGGGAGGAACGACAAAGATTATACACACATAGGCCTACATATATATATGGCCCAGGGTCATAACACGGTCCCAGATGAAACATTTTTATTTCACCATATATTTAAATCATGAACATGTCTAGGCTAGTTCTACACGGTTAACTGTAGACCCTATAGGTTCGCCACTCTCCGATTACAAGGGTGAGGGAGCCCTGTGATTGTATAT
>OMKI01047196.1:0-14568 GCA_900302315.1 Phycis blennoides
TGGGGAGTTAAGAGAGATTGTATGTGTGTGCGGTGTGGTGTGGTATGTGTGTGTGTGTGTGTGTGTGTGTGTGTGTGTGTGTGTGTGTGTGTGTGTGTGTGTGTGTGTGTGTGTGTGTGTGTGTGTGTGTGTGTGGGTGTGTGTCTGTTGCGCTATAGGAGAGGCCAAGACGAGAGGCAGATTTTCAGACCATTCAGAGAAAGGTAACAACACAAACACACTTGTGTACACACCCCCACCCCCCAACCACACACACACACACACACACACACACACACACACAACATGGCCATCAAATCTGTCAGGACTGCCTGGTCTTGCAATGTGATCAATCAGATCTCATGGAGGCATCAAATCAATCAATCTACTGTACATTCAATTGACAGCTATGTATGTCAAAAGAAATAAAGAATGAGGGCCCAAAAAATTCAATGAAAGTATTAGTTGCTCTACAACATGTGTTGGTTACCTGCAAAAATGATTTTCAGACTTCTTTTGTGTATCCTACTTCTGTCACAATGTGGTGTTCCCAGAGTCACCATGTTTTACCTGCTCCTTAATTGGTTGTCACTCTGAGCAGGTTGTCAGTGCTTTCGCATAATTACCAGGGCCACATGCTCTCGTTTCGTGACGTTTCACCTTCATTCATGTCGGAAGTGTCGGAAATCTTTTTTTGTAGCTTTTTTTTTAAGGTGAAGTAGTAATACTTTTTCTAACTGTGTTGATAAAGTAAATTCACAGCATGTTATTTTACGTCCCTTAAGTATTAAAAGATCTTCTGTCTTTTTTCTATTTTAAATGTATCTATATAAGTGTCTTAATTACAATATCGTTTTAAAAATAGCAGTAGTCTGATCTGCTAGCAAACACACCAGAGCCATACATGAAGGGGCAGGATAGTAGCTGGTAGTTGATAGTTGTCTTGAGTTGTCTTGAGTCAGATGGCTACCTTTACCCACTCCTCAATGGCATGTGTCTGATTTCACTGTTTCTGTCACAAAACTTGTATTATGATGATCCCTGGCACATTTGCTTATGTGTAACTTTGCTTATGTGTAACTTATGTGTAAAGGGGATATTCCACCGTTATGTGTTTGTTTTGTCCGTCGTCATTACCAACCCTAGTTCTTTCAATCTTCCCTCATAACTTTTGCCAGTCGGACTCTTGCCTCATTCATGCATCAATCCACCATTTTGTTTTGTTTTGGATCCTTATTTCATAGTCTGACTGCTTTCCCTCACTCCTCCCGACTCAATGTTGCATCTTCACATACTGGAGGGGAAAGGTACACATGCGTGTAGGTTAGAATCCCTGTATCATCCTGTAGTTCCTGTCGTCTGTCCAGGGCGTGGATATCTCCCCTTGTCTCCCTTGTCCCATGTTCTTGTTTCTTTAGTACCATCCACAGTGTGTGTCCTCGCTGAGTCTGTCAAATTGTGGCGTTTGTGTTAGAATAATGCAGAATCTCTGTATAAATGTATCGCAGACATTTTTGATTTGTGCTCAAATTTTAAATGCCAACTGCTGTGTGACAGCTTACAGAAACAAATTCACAAATTCCATTTACCGTTTGGATAAATCGAACTGGAACTGAAGGCCAGCCGTCCCACTTGGCTCTTTCCTCATATAGGAGAGCACTGTTTCACACGCATGTTGTGAAATTAGCCAAGTGTGATGCTCCCTCTTTAACTGGTGTTTATATCTCTCCTAGCGCTGTCCTTTCTGTTGGCCAAAAATCGATTCATTTAGATCTCCTGACAATCAATTAAATAATTTCTTGCATTAAAATGAGCAAGTGGTTCAGAAACCTCATGAATGATTGTTCCCGTCGTCTGCATTGTAGCCGGTCTCCACGGCCGAGGATGAGGTCAGCGAGCCCCCGGGGGCCCACAGGGCCAGGGGCCAGGTCTCTAGGGGCCAGGTCTCCCAGGGCCAGGTCTCCAAGGGCCCCACCACCGCCGACAAGCAGACCAGCTGGTCCAAGGAGTCGCTGTCCACCACAGACCAACAGACTGAGCCCACCTCCATCTCTTCCTGCATCATCCCCATTAATGTCACAGGTATCAGCAGTTACTGACATGCTTGTATTGCTCTGTAAAGCCATCTGTCGTCATGCGCTAGTTTACAAAGCTATTGCATAAGCAATTTCCCATAATGGATCAATTAAAGCAATTGATCGGTAAAGATCCCTTGTATATGAACAGACATCTAGTAATGAACGGCCACAAGCAAACTTCTTCCCTGGAACATTGATATTACGAGCAGATGTTGACGGGGTTAAAATGATGTGTGGGGCAAAGCAGACACACAAAATATGGAAGAAGTTGGATTTTCTGACCTATTAAAGGGTTGCCCAGCTCAAAAAAACACATGTATGGCCACTGTGGCGGTGGCGGTACTAGAGCGCTGGTATTCACCTTTTCCTCTGTGTCTCCATGCTTGGGTGTGGTTCCTGCAGGCGTGGGCTTCGACAGGGAGGCGAGCGCCCGGTGCTCCCTGGTCCACTCCCAGTCGGTGCTGCAGAGGAGGAGGAAGCTGCGGAGGAGGAAGACCATCACAGGAATACCCAAGAGAGTCCAGCAGGACATGGGTACGTCACGTAAGGAACAAACCACCCCGGGCTGTCCCTTTATTGGAAAAGTAATGGGTGATGGAGGACGGTGATGAGGCCGAAGCGAAGTGCAGGTTGCTGGACCACCACCACAGTGTGCTGGGAACCTTCCACAACCTTGTTGTTTATTTAAAGGCGCTTTAAACAATGGATTTTTCTTTTGGTTATTATTTTAGTCCTGGACCACAGAAGTAACCATCAAATGTCATGTATTTGAGGTAATATTTAGGTCATGACCAATTCAATTGTGCTGTGACATTTCCAGAAGGTTCCTGCTGGGAATCAAACATCTTTGCCAACACTTACATTTATTGTTCTACTCCTTGGTTAATTCTGCACAGCGTGTTTGTAACTTTCTCAGACTCTAACCAGCCCCATCTCTCTCTTCCCACCCAGACTCGGATGAGTCCCCAGTAGCTAGAGAGAGAACAGTGGGGCTCCATGCAAACGCCCACCAGCTGTCTCTCTGTCAGGAGGAGCTGTGCCTGTCCGAACGCCTCCATCACACGCGAGACTCCGGCTGCCAAACCGACGACTTCCTCATATCATGTACGTACTTCCGGGGGCACCGTTCAAGGAGTTTGTTGATTAGAGTCTGTCAGCTGTGAAACAATGATGCAGTTTCCTCCCACATCCAAACAAAAACATGTGAGGTGAATACTGCTGCCAAGGCACTGGCATTAGACATGTGGTCCAGGCTCTGTGGCTTCCGTGGGAGGAAAAACACTTTCATCAAATGAGAAGATTGAATGGTACTTCTAGGACTTATTTTATTGCTTTTATGCTGTATAAGTATACTCATTTGTACATCATTAGTACATTCTCGTTTTTTTTTTACTTATTTAACCTCTCTCTCCTCACCAGCCTCGGCAGCTCCCTCCAGGCGGCGAATCAGAGCCCAGCGTGGCCACCAGGGCATCCCTGCCTCGCTGTCCCACTCCACAGGAAACATCTCGTCCCTGGGCGACCCATGCGACGGCACGTACACCAGCACCACGTCCAACGGCAGCCGCTTGCGCTCTCGCAGTTTACCCCGCGAGGGAGGCCGTCTGATGGACAGCGATGATGACGACGACGACGACGACGATGACAACTATGATGATGATGACGAAGACGAGGAGCTGTCGCCCTACGAGACGGAGGACTTCCTGCCGAGCGGCCCCAGCCCCCGGATGATGATGATGATCATGAAGGACGAGGAGGAGAGCACGGACGACCAGGCGGCTCCCGAGCCCCTGCAGCTGGGCAGCCTGAAGAGGTTGCAACGCTCCGGGGAGCGGGACCGTGGATGCGGTGGCGGAGGGAGCCCTGAGCATGGCTGGATGGAGAGGGGTCGCTCCCGCCTGCCCCGCAAGGCCGACATGGGCAGCTGCGAGATCTCGTCCAGCTCGGACACCTTCAGCAGCCCCATCCACTCGGCGTCCACCACAGGGGTTCTGGGCAGCCACGTGGACCACAAGGAGGACCACCAGTCATCCAGTGGGAACTGGAGTGGTTCCAGCTCCACCTGTCCCTCCCAGACCTCAGAAACCATCCCGCCCCCTTCCTCGCCACCCCTCACAGGCTCCTCCCACTGTGACTCTGAGCTGTCACTCAACACTGTGCCCAACGCCATTGACGAAGGCTTCGTCCTGGACACCTCCTACCACTCAGACCTCAGACCTCAGGGCCAGGGCCACAGGTCAAGCTCCTTCACCTCCTCGGCCACGGATCAGCTGGACGATGCCGGGGTCAGTACAGCCAGTGAAGGGGAGTGGACCTACCCACCTGACCAAGACCATGCAGATCCAGACCAAGACCCTGAGAACACCCAAGGCCAGAGCCTCAAGCCCGGGCTGGAGGATCCAACCTGCTTCACCGAAAAGACCAGCAATCCAGAGAAACAGCCTGACTCTCTATACCAGTCAGACACAGAGGGATTTTACTCTGGGCACTTTGGAGAGTACAACCAGAGCTACAGAGGACCCATGTACAACTATGCAGACCCAGGGCCTGGCTGTGGCCAACCCAGCACTGTGGTAGCCCCTCTAGTCCACGGAGTTTACAACCAGCCCCAGTCTGACTACAGACTGGGCACTATGACCCTGGGGAGAACCTGCCGTCCACTGAGGAAGTCGAAGGCCAAGCCTCCGCCACCCAAGCGTAGTTCATCCCTGAAGGACCCTGTCAGTATTGTCGATGTGGCAACAGTTGCGGCAGAAGTGGAACAGGAACAACCAAAGACAGTTAGCGATCAAGACCTCACCTTGTCTTCCAGAGATATGAAGTTGGAGCTGGACCTCGAGCTGGCAGCGCCTCCAGAACCACTGCAGACCTCCTGCCTGGTGGCTGAACCCTTGGGGACCTGGGGGATTGGACTGAGGGAAACGGTGGACATCGTGGAGCCCATGTCCTTTGGATCCACGGACACGCACTCCTTCAAAGATGATGGCGCCGTGCAATCCGACTACGCAGACCTGTGGCTTCACAACCACGAGCTAAGGTCCGGCAATGGAGAATACACGTCCATGTCCAACTCCAGCACAGCCACCGGCACCACCGTCATGGAGTGCATCAAGTCTCCGGACAGCTCCACCTCGTCTACTGAGAGCCAGACCCCGGCCCCCAACCCGCCGCCTACAGAGTGCAGGGCTTCCAGCCCTCCTCTTCCCCCCGCAGAAGGAGACTTCAAGTTGGGCTCACCAGAGAAGCTGGCCGGCCTGGCCTCTCCCTCCAGCGGCTACTCCAGCCAATCGGAGACGCCGACATCAACCTTCCCCTCTTCTTCTGCGGCGTTTTTCCCCGGGCCACTTTCCCCGACGAGCGGGAAGAGGAAGCCCAAAGTGCCAGAGAGGAAGTCCTCTCTCTCCTCACTGCAGCACTTCCCCCGAGAAGGAAATCCCATGAGCTCTTCCTATAAGAGAGACCCAGACTTCCCCCCTCCTCCCTCTCAGCTCGATCTCCATGTCCTGCATGGCGGACACGCCAGATACACGCTGGCACACCGGACGCATCACATGCACACGCTCCACCACAGCAAGCCCAGGATCATCACCGCTGCGGCCGCAGGTGCTAGAAGCTCGACCGCGGAGAAGTTGAACTCCAACCCGCTGAACTCCAACCCCATCCCGCTGATCCCCAGTGCTAATCTACTGGCCATCACGCCGTCCGCTCTGCGTGCCGTGCAGCTGCGCTCAGTCGCCCAACCCCGAGAGGAGAGTTCCAGCCACGCGGACAAACCGGTGGTTCACAGGTCGGAGACGGCCACCAGACCCAAGTATGCCCCCAGCGCTACGACCCTTGCGCCGCCTCCTATCAACACCAGGCCCCTCCCACCTCGCAGACCGCCTCCCCAAAGACCCTCAGCTCAGGACCATACCTCCTCCCCCGACCACTCCCATCCCTCCACCCACCCACCTATCCACCCTCCCCCCGGACGCCACCCGGATGGCCCGCCACCCTATGAGAGCTTGCGGCTCAGACAGGACCGCTATGGCCCTGGAACCTTCTGGGCCATGACGGCCTTCAGAACCCGGGTGGAGCCGCTTGTCAGCCTCCCCTTGGACGACTCCCCTTTGCACAGGCCAGTGCCCCGTGCCCCCAATCCCTCTCCGGTGGACCTCCACACACACATCAACTCCCACGTGGAGTTCAGGGGCCTCACGCCCACATCGGCCCAGAAGCACCCGGAGTTCAGGGTGCTAGGGGAGCGCACGTTCTCCTTGGATGACGATGATGATGAAGAGGATGAGGAGGAAGAGGAGGAGGAAGAGGAGGAGCCCGCGCCGCCACGGAGAACAGTATGCTCCGGCAGGGTTGGGCCGCGGTCGGACCAGCCTCCACCCCCGGCGTATGGCCACGCCGCAGGGTACCACTCAGACTCAGGGTCCTGGGCCAGTCCAGCCAAAGTGCCTGGTACCTCCATGGACACATCGCACCCTTACCCAATCAGCGATGTGCGACAAGCACGGCGGGAACGCGAGGAGGAGGAGGAAGACGTGACATCAGGTGCTACCAGAAGTGCCCATCAGCATCCGCTGTCCGAGGGCAGAGACGACTCCACCACCCCCGACACGGAAGACTACTTCAGTAAAGGTATGATTCTAGTATCTCTGAGAACACTTGGAACGAAATTAGTCATTAGAATACAACTATTTTCAACACCTTTATAGATATCAAACTCATTTATATCTATGCTGCCTGCATCATCATTTAATTTTCCCTGGCAGTGTCCATGGCACCCGATGGCGTGTGATAGGACTTGTGTGTTCGAGACCACGCAAGATGGCTTGTGATAGGACTGTTGTGTGTTCGAGACCACGCAAGATGGCTTGTGATAGGACTGTTGTGTGTTCCAGATTCTACACCCAGTGACAATTCCCTCTCGCCAATGATGGACGACTCCAAAGTGGACGATGACATCATTTTCACTTCGCCCAATAAGATGCGGACAACTGAGGACTTATTTGCAATGATACACAGGTTTGCCTCTCTCTGCCTACCTGCCTCTGTCTCTCTGTCTGTCTGTCTGTCCCTCTGTATTGATTATCTATTGAATGCTTTCTCACTGCAGGTCCAAGCGGAAGGTGCTGGGTCGCAAGGACTCCGGAGACATGACCATGAAGTCCCGTGTCCTGTGTCCTCCTCCCCCGCCGCCCCCCTGCGCTGTTCCCTCCATCATCCTCCCCCCTGCCCCTCCCCTCTGCACCCCCGTGCCCCCCCCTTGCCTCCCCCCTCCCTGCTTGCCTCCTCCCTGCCTCCCCCAGCGGGCCCCTGTCCCCATCTACCGCAGCGCCAAGAAGTCCAGCACCTCCAACGAGGAGTTCAAACTCCTCCTGCTCCGCAAGGGCAGCCGCTCTGACTCCAGCTACCGCATGTCGGCCACCGAGATCCTCAAGAGCCCCATCACGCCCAAGACCCCCGGGGACCCCCTGGAGGGGGGGCCCGGTCGCCTGCAGCCGGCCGACGAGCCGCCCTGCACCTTCCAACAGGAGGGGCCCCCGGGCCCCGGCCTGGAGCCCATCCAGATCCCGGGGCTCTTCCCCAGGGCCAATGCCGAGAGCTTCACGCCCAAGACGCTCCCCATGTCTGCGGTGTCCAGGCAGGGCCGCTCGCGCGTCCCCCCGGTGGCCAACAGCAGTCGCTACAGCACCCGTAGCAGACTCTACACCGCCCCCATGCAGGCCATCTCCGAGGGCGACACGGAGAACTCGGACGGTAGCCCCCACGACGACAGGTCGTCCTGATCAGCCAGTCGAGGGCGCCGCCCTTAAAAAAGCTGCATTTTGCGTCTCGTCCATCCTTCTCGTCTGTACCCCCAAACACCCCCCCATCTCAATCTGCTGATGTTTCCGAGGAAACAGACGTTGTGGAGGCTGAGGCTGTCTCACCGTTGCTGATATCACAAGTGTGGAGTCCTCGCTCTCTAGGATCTCAAGTGTTGAAATACCAACGAGTCTAGGAACTTTATCCATACACTCAAAAGAACAGCTCTGTGTTAAAAAAGAGCCAGACTGACCTATTTTGATCACTTTGATCATTTTATATGTCTACATTTTGTTAAGTTATGACAAAAAAGAGAATTCTTGGGGTTTATGTACATCTCGCGTGTGCATGTAGGTGCAATCGAAAGCACCAACTAATATTTCATCTCATGTGCTGGTGAGGGGTGTATGGATGTATGTGTGTGTGTGTGTGTGTGTGTGTGTCAGAGTGACTGCTTTATAATATACAAGAAAAAGTTTAATACTGTTTCAACTTTTGGTGCCCAAAGCAGTGACCACCCTGACTGACCGGTGGGAGCGGATGTTCTTAACAACACCAGAACATTTTTAACAGACAAACACATCTTTACCTTTCATGAATCCATCTGCATCGCTGCATCACAACGTACAGAGATATTTCAAAAGGCTCATTCTATACTTGGTGAGAGTTAAGGAGGTGTCCTGATGCATGTGTTTTAGTGAAGCAGCCACCAAGGTGGAAGTCTTTCCTCTCGCATGATTTGGGACGGAAACATCTTGGACTCTCTGGCCGCTTTCTGGGGGCATTTCTGGGGTTTTAGGAAACAACGAATCCTTCACTGTGAAAGGTTTCCGTGACATTCGCTGAATAAGTTGTTGTCCGTGTTCAGATTTGAGTTTTTTCTCATTGTAACCCCGTGAGTCTAAAGAGCGAGGGACTTGTCTCCGGCTCAGTCGGGTCTCAGACACTCGAAGGCTAATTTAGGACAATCGCACGGTGGCCTTTCTATACTGCAGGTGGTAGCAAGTAGCGCAAATTAGCAGTCCTTTAAAACCTGCGGACACGGGCCACGTTCTAACAGGAAGTGAGGAATACTTTGCGAGACACCGATCGAGTATAGCAAAACCAAACTGCCTGTCGGTTGTGCCGTGACACAGTTAGGTAATTACCGACAGAGTGAAAGAGTCTTTGGTAGTTGAAACTGAAAAAGAACCGAGCGGCGGCCGGCAGAATGCTTTAGAACGGTTCTTAATCACCTGGAACGTCAATTTGGAAAAGATAATTTCCGAAAGCCAACTTCCCTTTTTGCACTTCATGATGGTTCTTAAAAAGAAAAAAATATATTCCTTGAATAGAAAATATATCTTATGAAATTAAGAAAAAAAATGTATATTTGTATTGACGTAGTAAAATAATATTGATAACACATGATGATGATGACGATGATGAGGATGAAGATTAGATCATTTTTATTTGAGGGGATCAGCCCAAGAGAGTAGCAAAGATGAAGAGCTATGGTTGATGATGATGATGATGATAAAGATGTCACGTGATGACATCACACTATGACATCACGCAATGACATCACACGCCAGTGAACAAGCTCAGTAGCCCCCCCCCCCCCCCCCTCTCTCTGCACTGACCCAGTAGCATTAGACAGGTGAAAGCTGAACGCCCCACAGCAGGTGTTTTGTTGTTTACACAGCCTCCTGACTTCACTTTAAAAAAAACAGTTTAGTCATGAAGGGGGTGGGTGGGGGGGTGGAACCATTTTATGACACAACATTTCTGTTTAAATGGTTGTCCTTGTGGAGCCGCCGTACGCTCAGCCGGCCCGCCTCCCCTTGCGCGATAGGCTCCCACTCAAAAGACTGAACTTCAATGGAAACGACTCACTGTATTCTGTGAATACCATCAACACATTACTGTTTCAAATCATGTAAATGCAATGTATAGATAGAATACTAGATAGGTAGGTAGATAGATAGATCCCAATCACAATTGTTTAACACTCAGCGAATCCGGACTGCAGAGCTGACACTGTGTAAGATAGGAGGAAGAAAAAGAACCGATGAATAAGAATCCATCATCACAACACGTCGCTGACGCACTCTCACCCCTGTTTACCGTTTCCGTTTGTTCGTTGTATTTTCTATTGCATGCAATAAGTAAACATAAAGAATAACCAGAAGAATAACACAACGGACACCACCGGTATTTTCTGATCTGAAGGATGTCTCTGTGCCCACGAGAATATAAGATATCGTACTTTTGCGTTTTTAAATGTTCCCAGTTCAACGGTGTGTTCTGTCTCTGTACAACCTGGCGGATCCTGTTCTGTATAGTTGTGATCACAAACAGGGGTTTATCTTGTACTGTATATCTTTACTCATTGGACAATCATGGTGGGGGGAGGGGGGGGGGGGCGTTTAGGAGGAGTGTGTAAAAGAAGAGGAGTGAGAATATGTCAGAGAACTTGGTACTGAACCAATGGTGCTGCGTTCATGTCTCGCTGGAGCGCTGGGAATGGGAGCGCTTTGAACAAAAGGAATAACTAACGACACTTAACCTGGAAAAATATATGACTAATCTCTTGAATTACTAATATTGTGCATATAACACAGCAAATACTACGATAACTCGTCCCTATAGGTTTTAGTAGAGCTGAAATCATATGAGAGGCTAAATTTGCCCGGGGGGGTATCCGATGGAGCTGCGCGACTGTGATTGGTTTAACATGTCATAGTCCTTAAAACTTAAACACTCATCGAAGGCTATTGAGAATTTGTTTAGCATTTTTAGTTTCCTATCTGCACCTGAGCACCGCGAAGAGGAAACTTAAGGCCTTTAAAGGTTACGATCAAAAACAGGAGACCAGCGTCGGGTAGAGGGGGTGGGGGGAGAACCAGCGGCCCCTTCTGTTCCTCCTCTTTACGTCATCGACACTTGGCTAGGAGATGCGACCAGCCAATGAACAGCCTTCCCATCTGTATCTGTTCTAGGCCCTATTCGTTTCCCTCGTCATCGGAAAACACACACTCGACCCGGTAAGGTGTGAGAAGAGCAGAATCTACTTTTATCCAAAGGTGTACAGCGTGGAATAATGCTAGCCAGACATGAGAAGAATGAACCAAGTGAAGACGGTGTAACTGTCGAATAAAAAAAGAGAACAAGACGCTCCATGTTTAAAACTCTAGCCAGGACAGATTTGAAACAGATTTGAATCACTTTTTTGTATTTTTGTATAAACCTGTAAATATATTTTTAAAGAAAAAAAAAGTTGCAGATTCTTTCTTTTGTAAAAAATTAAATAAAAAAGAGCGAGCGAGAGAGAAAGAGACAAAGTTTTTCAAAGTTTACATGACTAATTCCAAGCCTTTGTATGTTTTTGAGCTGTGAAACACCTAGTCTTGGATTATTTATTTTTTGGGGGGTACAACATTGTGAAGAGTCCATTATTCTATATCTTATTAATTTGAACAGCTCATCAGGCTTAGTAACTGTGCATAGAAAAAGCCAATAAATGTGATTGCGTTGAAAATCAAATGCGCTCTTGTCAGTTCATTTCCTCTTCACAGAATATGTAGTAGACGTCTACAGCCACTAGGTGTCAATGTTTCCATTTGTATATCTGTATCCATCCACCACACCGAAAGTGTTTCGTTTCCGTCATTCACCAGACAGATCTAGGTTAAAAAGGGTCAATATGAATATTGAAACTGAGGAAATTCATATTGTTACGAGTCTATGACTCTCGAAATAAGACGCTACATTTTCTTAATATTAAGAAAATAGTGTCACATTCAATGAGTGAATATACAGATATTTTCAGAACTCTACATGTTAGACATCGCAGGTTCGAAGTGCTTATAATTCATTATAAAATAATAGGAATAATTAATAAAAAACGATGAATAATGGTAGAAACACATTTTGTAAAATGTTTAATCGTGTGGATGCATATAAAACGTATGAAACACCTCTTCAACAATAAAACATGATTATATGTATCCATTGTTTTTAAGGCAAAATAATAATAACAATAATATATTTATATATAACTGCTGGGCATGCAGTATGGCAATGAACACAAAATGTCGGCAATGTTTGAAACCAAAGCAAACTGATTATATACAATGAGGCCTATCAAAACCTGAGTTTCACGTTAAAGCAGGACAGCTTCAAGTATTGTAACTTCTCAACAGTGACGTCGAAACGCAACAAACGCTACAAGAGGATTGTCTGGAAAAAAAACAATCAAAGGAAAACAAAAACGTGGTTCTGAAATGTTCCCAGAACGGGCACTTCTTCAATTCTGCACAGATAAATAGGCTACTTCAAGACGAGAACATGTACGCTGTTATTTCATAAACCTGTAGATATCTGAGGGTGCACACAAATCCATTGCAGGCAGAACAAAAAAAAAAACATTTAGGCTCGCGCTTGATACAGAAGTACAAAATTTTATAAAAACAACTTTTCAACATATTTATTTACAAAACAGTTTCTCTCTTTCGGATTATATCGGGGCGTTCTGAACCATTTCATAAGATTTAATTTTACATTTTTTACCAACTTTGTTTTTCTGTCCACGCTGACCAAGAAACATTTCACCTGGGGACATCTCACAGGAAGAGAACAGGCACACTTAAAATATTTCAGATGCTAGCTGTACTAGAATAGCTCACAAGATATCTACACATACTAACGTGTTTATATGGAAAGAACATGAAGTGAAGAAGGTTGGTCTCCTAGCGTGGGGCCGTCTGCAGGGTGTGTGTCGTCTGTGTGTCGGTGCCTTCTACCTTCGCCTGCTTGGCTCAATACAGTTCCTGCGGTCGGGGATGGAAGCCATCGGTCAAGTGTTGTGTTATTGCAATTTAAACCCCCCCACAGTGCAGGGTCGACGCTCCGCTGACCAGTCTGAACCAGGAGGTGGAACCAGGCGGTGGAACCAGGCAGTGGAACCAGGCGGTGGAACACACCGGAGTGAAGCAGACCCTCCTGAGGTCACGGAATCCTTTCTGAAGTTCCCCCCTTCCCCCCCCAAAAATGTCCAATGCCAGCATTTTGTCATCCCATGGGACGCGGTGCATGTGTACGTGTGTGTGTGTAAGAAAGACTGGGAGGCAGAGCTGCGCTGAGTTTGTGTTTCAGAGCTTAGTTCTTATGTGTGTACGTTTTGCGGGTGTGTCCTGTTGGAAAACACACACACACACACATACATACATACATACACACATACACACACAGAGGAAGTGAGGTCACCCTCTACGGTTTGGCCTGCTTGAGCTTCTCAATGTGGTGGCAGAGTTTGAGGGCGGGGCCTAGCTTCAGGCCCATGTACTTCATGATGACGTCACTACGCAGCAGCATCAACGCCTTGCCGTCTATCTCCTGCAGAGAGGAGGGCAGGGGTGAGAGGAGGGAGAGGAGAAAAGAGAAAGAGGAAGGGAGAGGAAGAGAGAACAGGTCCACTCAGTCACGCTGATCAAAGCCTTCAGGAGTGCATGAAGGTCTGACTGAAGGCTGATCATCAGGGCAGCTGTCAGCCGTCCTGATCGGCGGCAGCGTTGGCTAGAGATTCCAGGCGAACGCCCCCCCAGATGAAGTTCAGTGATATACTCTCTATACCGAATGCCTGTGTCTTCATGGCGCTGCGCAACCTGCTGTGGTTTCAGACAGGAAGAGCCCTGCACATCTTTTCAGTTCAGGTTTTCTGCATGTTTCTTCGACCGCCACACCGCTCCGCACGCACTAACCCAGGCAGGGCCCCAACTCACGTGTTTCCTGAACAGCTCGACGTGGGGTCCCAGCGTCTGGGGGTCCGCTTCCTGCACAAACCGGATGACGTCGTCCACTGACCAGGACGCGGCGGCGGGGCCGGCCCCCTCCCTGTCCTGGGTCACGTGATCAGGGCCCGTTGTGGAGCTGGCTGCTTGTTGACAACAAACAACAATCACACCACAGTCTGCAGGGGAGCCTGCGGTAAACGTCTTTGTCGGCCCGCGTCCACTCTGTCAGCGAGATGACGAGAAAACACTGTGTCCGTCTCAAAAGTTTACTGCATTCACCACACGCCTGGATCACGTCATCACCACACGCCTGCATCACGTCACAACCACACGCCTGGATCACGTCATCACCACACGCTTGGATCACGTCATCACCACACGCCTGGATCACGTCATCACCACACGCCTGGATCACGTCATCACCACACGCCTGGATCACGTCACAACCACACGCCTGGATCACGTCACAACCACACGCCTGGATCACGTCACAACCACACACCTGGATCACGTCACAACCACACGTCGGTGTTAACAGAACCCGCCCCTCTCTATGATTTCTCCAGCTAAACTCCCTAAACATCTGCTCTGGGCGGACCGTGTACACTGTGTCACCGACCAGAAGGCCAAAGAAGCCATTTCCCCAACGCATCCCCGTCAGGCGGTGTGTGTGCATGCGTGTGCGTGTGTGTGTGTGTGCGTGTGTGTGTGTGTGTGTGTGTGTGTGTGTGTGTGTGTGTGTGGGTGTGTGTGTGTGAGAGAGTGGGGGGGGGGAGAGAGAGAGAGAGAGAAAGAGAGAGAGAGAGAGAGAGAGAGAGAGAGAGAGAGAGAGAGAGAGAGAGAGAGGAGAGAGCGAGAAAGAGAGAGGGAGAAAGAGAGAGACAGAGACAGACAGAGACAGAGAGAAAGAGAGAGAGAGAGACAGAGAGAGAGAGACA
>OMKI01047199.1:0-13648 GCA_900302315.1 Phycis blennoides
CACACACACACACACAGACACACACACACACACACACACACACACACCTTTATCCCTTTTCTCCTGAATCTCCTCGGCCGCCGTCTTGTCGGCCCTGAAGAAGATCCGAGCGCTGCTCAAGGAGAAGTGCAGAAGCTCAAACTCCTGCAGGAGAAGCAAAGGGCCGTTAGGGAGCTCCCACGCCTTCAAAACACATTTCAAACGGCTCCACGGCGTTCCAAGGGAAACGACGGGCTGCCCGCGCACCTGGAGGTAGACGTCCAGCCTCTTCTGCGTGAGGTTCATGGTCTGGAGGAGCTTCTCGTCCTGGCTGGTGGACTGCACGTTCTGCTCCTTCGCCACGGCGTTCATCTCCCGGATGTACTTGTCGCGGACGGCCTGGAACCAGTGCAGCGAGTCAAACTCCAGGTACTGGTCCAGCAGCTTCAGGATGTACGCCACGCCTGATGCGGGACGAAACCCCCCCCCCCGCCGCAGGAATTGGCTTTAAAAATGAACGAGAACGCGGGAGGAATGAGAGGGCGATGCATTGCGGCGGCGGCGGCGGCGGCGGTGTCCGGCGCCTCACCCATGGCGAAGCCGTCGTCCGTGAAGGCCGCGCCGTTCTTGTTCTTCTTGTTGAGCTTCTCCTTGCAGCCGATGGAATGCTCCACAAAGTTCACCGTCTGCAGGGAGGTGGAGCAGAATTATGAGAGAGAGCGCAGAGCGCGACATTGAGTTCCGCGCACGCACACACACACACACGCACGCACGCACACGCGCGCACACAAAACAACAACTTGCCAGCGGCGGGACGATCATGTAGAAGTTCCGCAGGTGCATGTTCTTGGCACTGCGGAACTCGGGCGCAAACACTCCCACCAGCTTCTTGAAGTACTCGGTCCCCTCAGCGGAGTTGCTGGTGAGGTCCCCCAGGACGGCGTCCAGCACGCTGGGGGAAACACACGGGCAGAGCCTCGGATATCACATGCGCCGTCACAGGGTGTTAGCTTAGCGCTCTCTCATGCCTCTCAATGGGGCAGGGGGGGGGGGTTCTACCTGGCAGCTTTCTGGGTCTCCTCTGACAACCCCTCTTCTTTCACCATCTCCTCGAAGTTGACGATGTCCTCCAGATCCGGGACAAACCTGCGAAACCATGTCCACAGGCGGCTTTAAAAACACGGGGCGAGGAGACCCCACGGCGCGTTACGTCAACGCTCCCATCGGTTTATCATCATGGATCCTTTGGAATATTGACGAGGAAACCATTCCATGGAGTTTCCTGGGTGGTTTTGTGCATACTGTACCCGATGATTTCCAATGCAAAGCAGGCCAGTGATCGTTTAAAAAACATGGGCATTACGAGCCCAAGCTACAGTCACACGCGTTTTGCATACAGTCAAATGCATGCTTTGGCAATTGTAACACAGGAAACACAATTCTGCCACCTCTAAGGCTGCTCCACTGTGGCAGAAGTCATGTCGTTGCCGAGATCACGATCATTCACCGTGACTACTCATTGACTCTGAAACATATTACAATTCTATATGCATAAAAATATTGTTGGCTTCCAACAACTTCATCGTCGTTGGACGGCTAAACTTGTAATCGACAGCTGAAATGTGAGGCACGGCCACCTCTACCAGCGGACATGTTGTGTACCTGATAGCACTGCTGCAGCAGTGAAGTCCACCAGAGCGGATCATTCGCACGTAGCCCATGGCGTTACCTGGGAGCAGAAGGCAGGACAACAGATTCACGCTGGTCTAAAACTGTTCGGAGGGCAGGAGGGCAACTGCAAACCTAAACAGGTTCTTCAACCTTCAAATGCTACAATATTCACACGGCGTTAAAAAGGACAAGAAGAGGCCCGGTGTCCTCCCGAGCAGGCCCGGCCAGAAGCCCACCCTGGTGGGCTCACCTATCTGGCTGATGAGCTGTCTGAACTGGTCCAGGTAGCTCTGGCCGTCCGGGGTGATGCCCAGCTTCCGGATGCCGCGATTGAATTTCTCAGCTCGATCAAAGGGGTACTGGAGAGGGCGGGCGGGGGGAGAGAGAGAAAGAGAGAGAGAGAGACAGAGAGATTAATTTGTACTGGATCCATAGTCTGGGGCTGGTGTTTTGGCAACCATTTTATGGAATCCTGTCACAAAAGAAGAAAGGCAACCTTTTAAATGACTTTGTATCATTATGAATCATATCTTTAATTCCCCTACATGACCAACTACTCCCCCTGAGACATCTCGATCGACTTGCACGCCTCACATTCAACAATTACCCAAATTGCAAACACGTACGTTCGTCTTCACGCGCGTCTCCTTTCCCTCAAACGCACCGCAAACTACAAGGAATTACAACAACAACAAAAAAAAAACCCCACTGGCGCCGTTTCAACAGTCACCAGAAGGAAGAAGGAGGAAAAAAAAAACACACAACTAAAAAAGGTCAAGACACTGGAGCGTCTGACGCCCGTGAGACGCTGCTCTGTGGCCACTCGATCACAAGCCACTCGAGGCAGGAGCACTGTACTGGTGTCTGATAAAGCTGCAGCTGTTCACTGGAAGTCCACCGTCTTCCCCTGCATAATGGCGGCATTCACAAGACACCCACTCGGACGGCTGGGGCTGGCTACGCAGTGTGCGTGTGCGTGTGCGTGTGCGTGTGCGCGTGCGTGTGCGTGCGGTACCTTCTGATCGGACTCGTCCTTCGTCTCCCTGTAGAAGCGGATGTCCTTGATCAGCCTGGACTTGATGTGCTCGTCATACATGAACTGGCTGAAGATGTAGAACTTCTTGCGGAGGAACTGGTAGGTGAAGTTCACCTGAGGGTGGAGGAGCGCGAGAGTTCAGACCTCCACCCCAAGTGGATAAAAGGTGTCCCGTTTTGAGTGCCCGCGGGGCCAAACGGAGGGGAGAACGAGCCCGCTCCGGTTTGGGGTCGGGTTCCAGACTTTCGTGTTCTCAGAATGTTCTGGTGGTCTGGTCGCCCTACGGCCGTCTGGCGTTTATTAGGTCTTGGTGGTGTACGCACTCTGCCGAGCACCTGCGTATACCGGTTACTACAGTTCAAGTTTCAAAATAAATTAATAAAATAAAATACAATGCAACGCTCCTGCTCTTACTTTACTTTGAAAGCACAAGGATTGATGGGAAATCAGCCTTTTACGTTGTGGCAACATGAGAAAAAAAAAAAAGAGAAAAAATATCTATAATAGCCAACTCTGTGGGCTTTCCATGAAAACATTGACTGGACTGTTTGCATGACAGAGCCACTGCTGCAAGCTGGCCTACATAGTATTGGCCCGATTCTCCTGAATCAATGACGTTAGGAGTTATGAGAAATTCTGTTTAAGTTTACGGTTAGACAGAAGCGCATCGCTTGCAAAACGAAATTGCTTGTTGAAAATGGACCGATTTCTTGCATATTTGTCTCGTTAAAAAGCCGTGACATTGGACAATATTTTACACTGTTAGATCGCTGACATGGATGTTCACGGCCAATTTTACGGAACATCAAGGACATCGTGTGACACGCTGGTAAATACACGTGAAACTGTGTCCAACGTGTGGACGCGACTAATCTGCAATGAATCGTCTCTCAATGAGCTATTGAGATCAAGATGCAAAAAAGGGGAATACTGAACGTATTTGAAACTGAAATCATCACATCACATCTCTTAAATGAATCAATCAAATTCGGCGATGGGCTGTGATATAAAATGAGATGCATGAGGACGTGTGAGTGAGTTCTCAGATGCTTCATTCGTTATTCTTCGTTCGCTCATTATAAATTACATAACTCAATAATGGTTGCCGTTATCATGATTCAAATGTTTGGGCCCTCACAATGACTTCCCTTTGTGCCCCCTCAGTTATTATGGTGGCATGTTGACCCTGCTATCCTCTGAATACGAGAGCATGGTTTTGTGCCTTTGCTGCCATCTAGAGGTAAAGATCAATGACCCACCGTGCACTTCAATTATTCTTTTGGTTTTTGTTCATCAAAAGGTCTGCAAGTTTGTCTCACTTGCTGTGGTTTGCATTAAATATGCATATACAGAGAACATGAGTTTATCTATAGTTATTTGCAACAGCTTCTGAATGTATCGTGTTTTAGCATTGCGTCCTACGTTACTTAGTCGGTAGTCAATTGACGTCAGCTGTAAGTTGTAAGTCACGTGTGACAGGCCCCCGGCCCCGCCCCCGGCCACGCCCCCGCCCCCGGCCACGCCCCCTCACCGTGGTGTTCATGATGCCCGTGCCGTGGGTGCGTATGGAGTTGGCGATGTGCCGGATGTTGATGGTGTTCAAGTGCTTGTTGTTGCTGGCCTTCTCGATGAAGATCTGGACAAAACGGAACCAAAACACACACCTCGGGTCAGAACCCACCCGACACCGAGAGGCTCAGCAGTAGAGGCCGCGGTGATACTGGTGAACATTTCCGACCGGTGATTCTCGTGTGGGAGGAGACGTGTGGTCCCACCTGGTTGTTGAGGTTGTAGAGGTACCGGGAGACGAACACGTGGATGTTCCTCATGATCTCCAACACATCCAGGCCCTGGTAGGAGAAGCAAAGGTAAGGCGGGGATTTATTCAGCACCGGACGGGGGAACTATGGGCGTCACAGCACCGCAGCAAGTACAGGACTGGTACTGGTAGAATTTAAGTGGCGATGTGTAAGATTTACGCCTGGATCAGTGGCTAGCGGTTTCTAGACAGAACTGGGAAAAACCCAACCACATTGCAAACACTTTTCTGCTTCCCATACGGTCTTAATTATGTTTGCCCCCTCATTTCTGCTTTCTTATATAATGCACCGAGGGTCTTTTTGCATCTGAGCACATCTTTGGTCCCGCCATAGCTCAGTGCAACTAGTGCCATGTGGGAGGGTGTGTGTCCTTATATACTCCTCTACACAGGGCAAGAATGCCCCCCCTGGAGCAACTACAAAATAATGTAAACACAAGCACCAGAGAAAAGTTCTCAAAATATCAGGTCTATAGGGTCAAATTGAATTTCTGGGACTGTTCCCGTTTGTAGCCATCAGCAGGCACTACAGATATATAACTCTACTTAAAAATAATAGATATACATCAGTAAATCTAGTCACAAAAAACCCAAAACAAGCAGAACAGACAACAACAATAAAAACAAAACAAAGAAAACAGAGACAGAGAAAAGACGTCTACATGAACACACTTCACAGGAAGATGGTGATATCACAGGAAAGATGACATCACCATCGCCCCACAGTGCAGTAAACACACACGCACGCGCGCGCGTGCGTGCGTGCGTGTGTGTCGTTTCTCGTGTCGTGTGTTGGAGCGTGCGGACACACCTGTTCCAGGGTCTGGCTGGGCAGGTGAGCCTCCGTCATGCTGAGGCCGTAGCGCTGGGACGCCAGGTTCCTCATCTCGCTGTAGGTGGCCCAGTCATGCAGCGCCACCGTGGTCAGGTTGTAGAAGGTCTTGTCCAGGTAGTGGGTCACATAGGCTGCACACGCACACGCGCACGCGCACACACACACACACACACACACACACACACACACACACACAAGATCACATCATCTTCTTTACTCGTTCCCATCTCCTATTCTCGTCGGGCAGACAGGGAAGATCATGACTCTGACCAAATAAACAAATCTTCCACGTTATCAAGTCATTCTCAACGGATCAAGCAGCAGCTGATTTTAGCATTTTGTACCAAAAAGAAATCCTTGCCAAATATATGCCAAATAAATGCAATACAAAATCCTCCTGGTAACATTCAAGGCCATCCACAACCATATCTGTCTGACCTGCTCCATGTTCCCACTCCCTCCCGCTCCCTCAGGTCATCTTCCTCCGTACATCTGTCTGTCCCCTCCGCCCGTCTCACCACCATGGGGAGCAGAGCATTCAGCCGCTCTGCTCCCCGTCTCTGGAATTCATTGCCACCCCAACTCAGAAACATTGATTCACTCCCTCACTTCAAATCACAACTCAAAACACACCTGTTCAAAACTGCCTATTCCATGTAAATACTGATTGCTCTGTCTCTTTTTAATTGTTTTAATTGTTCCTATTTTATTCTGTATTTTATTGTTGTTTCTTTTATGTGTATCTCTACGGTGTCCTTGAGTGCCAAGAAAGGCGCCTTTTAAATAATTTTTTTTTAAATAACCTGGTGATTCTGGACACGTTCAGCGTTCAGAGCAACATCACACCGTCTCCAGGGAGCATGCCTCAGTGAGGGTCACTCTGCGCATTGGAGACCAGCTCAGGACCTACCTTTGATGTCGACGAAGCGGTTGAAGAAGCGGACGGGCTTGAGGGAGAAGAAGTGGGCCAGGTCCTTCAAGCCCACTTTGAAGGGGTTCCGGTCGTCCAGCTTCAGGTGCGTGTGGACGGAGAGACGCAGGTCCTTCTCGATGTCCTTGCACAGCTTGTCCAGCAGGTGCTGCGTGGATTCGCGTGCACCACGGCAAAAAAAAAAATATGAATAAAACATTTTTTTTTTAAAAGGAAGAAACATGGCAATCTCCTCAATCTCGGTTCAGCCGCTCGCTGCTCACCTCGTTGAACACATCCATGATCTCCTTGTGGTAGCACTCCAGCAGCTGGTCACATGACTCCACGTGCTTGGCGTGCAACATGCAGGGCACGCAGTCCCTCAAGGCGCTGAACATGTACTGTATCGGCCAATCACAACGGGGGGGTCGGATCAGCGCGTGAGGAGTGAAAGGAGATGGTTGCGGTCATTCAGAGCATTTTCAAAAACACATGTGGTAGAAATATCTGAATGAAAGAATTCTTAAGAGCTACATGAATGAGTCACTTGTAGGTCTAATAGTAAAATAATGGAGGGCAGGATGTGATAGGAACTATCACAGGAACTATCACATGAAAGGAACTGGGTTTGATCTTGCGATGTCCTCGGCCTCCCTCTAGACAACCATGAGAAGATGCCTGCTCTTGAATAATATTTACATGAATTGCCTGCAAGTCACTTTGGATAAAGTGGTCAGCTTGTGCGGTACCCATTTTTTCCCATGCTTCCTGCATTTCCTGCGGACATCATGTCCACATCATGCGGCTATTAAACTGCTTTTGTGGTTGGAAGTCATCTCAAGATAAAGCTGCATGTGGCAATATCTACAGGTCTACATTGCAAGTCCTGCCATGTTATAAGCACCACTCGGCAAAGTCACCGGCTTTGCCCAGCTGCTCGGCCGGACGGAAGGTACTGACCCCTGGTGGCACGTGCTGTGCACTACAATACACCACCTCCGCCTCTGAAAGAGCAGCGTCTGTATTCTTGCAGGTGCTGCAAATCCTACCCCGGGGACGTCTAAAGACCCTGGCGTGCCACCACGCCGTGATACCGCTGAAGCCCACCCGACAGCAGAACCTTTGTGGGATCTCAGCAGACAGTGAACGGTTGCGTACGTGCAGCCGCGCAGAATCCACCGCGTTGTCGTACACGTCGTCCAGGTAGATGGGAAACACAGCCCTGTGCCAGTACAGGAAGCTGCAGTCACACTGGAGCCTGACCCTGAGGGGCACAAGGGAAACATGACGCGTGACGCTGCGACGCGCATCACCTCAATGACCTTCTCGACGAGTCCGCCCGCCGCGGACTCTTTGTGTGTGACGCCGCCGAGCCGCTGAAGACGCAAAGCCTTTACGGTCAGCCGATTTATGAGAGCTTTTAAAAAAATCGAGAGATCAAACTCATGAATCAAACAAACGTTTGGGACGCAATCTTTAAAAGGGGACTTTCCGCGCTCCCCTCACCTCTCCTTGAGCTCGCTCATCAGATCCAGCTTCTTCAACACCAGCTGTAGGGGCAGCAGCTCTTCATCCTTGAAGGTTTTCTGTAGAGAACCAAGACACGCCGAACCACCTCCCCCCCGTCAACCAACAGCAAAAAGGTCCTGATAGTTCAAACATATACATGCATCCAGCCATCCATGCATGCATCCATCCATCCATCCAGCCATCCATACATGCATGCATGCATCCATTAATTCATGCATCCATCCATCCATCCAACCATCCATTCATGCATCCATCCATCCATCCATGCATCCATCCATCCATGGCTTGCGTTCGGCCCGACGGGCGGTCATACCATCTGGGTGCCGACGCTGAGGGCCAGGGAGACGGCCAGGCGGCGCTCCCGGGTGCTGGGCCCGTTGAGGGCGTTCTCGGCCAGCACCAGCGACGACAGGACGTCCAGCCGCTGCTCGCTGTACTTCTTGTCGGAGATCACCCTCTTCTGCAAGAACCACACGTCGCCCCGTCGCCGTTTAGCCGTTGGGCGACAAGGTCCCGAGCCCGGCCCCGTTTGCTTTTGTTCGTGTTAAAAAGGTATGGATTGGCGCCCTCTAGCGGCTGCGAGGCAGAATTAAAGGGAGAGCAACAACACGGCCCAAGACTTTCTCCTTCGGTTCTCTCAGTCTCTCAAATGCGCATCCAGAGTTAATGCTGGTTATCCCCCCCTTTGTCCCAAAGTCCTCCCCGTCTGTGGTTCCACCATAGTAACAGCGCAACTCGTGCCGTGTGGCATTAGGGTGTGTGAGTGTCACTTTAAACTCCTCTACATGGGGCAAGCACGCCCCCTGCGGTTACAAGTAAACTCAACCCAAGATTTGAGTCCCATTTTCAACATACAGCCAGCATGTACTACAGACATATCAAAAACAAAACATCAAAATCAAAAACAACGTCTGTGTGTGTGTGTGTGTGTGTGCGCGTGCGTGCGTGCGTGCGTGCGTGCGTGCGTGCGTGCGTGCGTGCGTGCGTGCGTGCGTGCGTGCGTGCGTGTGTGCGTGCGTGCGTGTGTGTACCTTGGCGGTGCCGATGGCGTTCAGGGCCTGGGACTGGAGCAGCTGGGTGATGTGGGAGACGGAGTCCGCCACCACCATGGAGCGGCGGTGGAAGGTGTGCTCCACGGCCTGGCCAGGCGACAGGGCGGACACGCACTTTAGTGGCTGACGGACCACCCGAACAGCAGCGGGCCGGCCGGCGGCTAGCCCAACCAGCTAAGCTAACTCACGCACCGACCGACTCAGTGGCTAATGCAGGGATGAGTTTTGGTCAGAAAAACTGTAATAAGTAATATGTACGTTGGGTGGTTTATCATTACGTAATGTTCTAAGTGGACATCCCTTTGACACAACAGTGTGGTTCACCGACGCTGGTCAAAAGCCAGATTTGGCTCCGTGAAATGAATTGCTTCCTGCTATGACCTCAAGTCCACTGGATGTTGACAGGGGGCCAGGGAGTCTTTAGTTCGTTCTTTACCTTTCAAAGCGATGCGGGCGCTTCATTCCGGGACTCCTACAGACAGGGGTCAATGTACGGGAGGATGAAAAGAAACGTGTCGACGCAAACACACACACACCTTGAGGAGCTCCACCAGCCGACAGAGCGCCTTCACAGAAGTCTTGGTCATGGGTCGCTGCATGGACATGTACATGTTCATGGTGGTCTTAATGATGGTGCTGATGCTGTAGGCATAGAGGATTCCCTGGGGAGGAACAGGCGAGGAACATTCAAGGGTTTGACCTATTTAACTGGTCAAGAGTTCATTACAGGTTATGAAAAACAAAGTACATTTCTTTCTTGAGTATAGCAAATCATTGATCATGACGACGTAATTACATCACAATTATTCTAGACCTACTGTAAAGGGTTGACTGTACCTGTAGGAAGACATTACATCTGCCGTTTAAGTCCTCTGCCAATTTCTCGCTGCGCTGCCCTCTGGACAAGATGGCCTCCATCTTCATCATCCAGGAGGTCACAAATACATAGTACGACTGGACATCCCTGAAGAATGAATACAGACACGGGAAGAAACAAGCTTTGCAATAAGCTTCTCAGCTCTTGGCGTGTTCATAGCAATAAATAATTATATGAAAAGGCAGCAGAAAGATATATTTAACTCAAGTAGTACAACCATGGGAAGATAGAAAAAGTCAAATACTGGATTACTGAGTTATTTGTAAAAAATAACCATTACAAGAACAAATATCTCCTCATCCATAAAAAAAAAACTGGTTTAAATTTGCCTCACCAAAAAACGAAATCTTAAAATAGCTTAGGCATGCGCTTCCAGGCATCCCAATTTACACCCATTGAATTGTAACTTAACTGTAACAGTTAACTGTGACTGTTGAAACTACTGACTTGGTGAGCGCCTGCGACTTCTGCTGTAGGTACGTGTCCCTCAGCGCCTTGATGGCCTGCAGACTCTTCTTGTCCAGCATCTTGGCCCCGGCCTGCACCTTGGTGCTGAGGAAGTTGTCGGGGAACCACACGATGTTAGCCGTCAGCGTCACAGCCGGTACCTGTGACAGGAAGAGCAGCGCACAGAAAGGACGGACCTAGGATCACCCTGAATATCGCCATTAGACTGGACATCACAACAAGCACTGTGTGGTGAGGGTCTGACGTTTTGAGGCCACAATGCATTTCCGCGTCCGGGGAGTACGCAAAGTTCCACGGCGCGACTCTGGCGCACAGGCGCACCTTTTTACAGACATCCAGAAGTGACTTGTAAAGCTTCTTGTCAATAGTCCTGAAGATGTAAAAGTGAAGCACAAAGAGACTGCAGACACCGGCGTACTTATCCCTCTGGTCTATCTCAGAGGGCTCCCCTGAAACACACACACACACACACACATTTAAATAGGAACCGTATGCATTTTACAGGAAGTAAACCAAAAAGAAAACCATGAGGCAGGCGAGAAGGGCAAGCCAAATCCTACCGATCTTAGACTCCACATTAGTGAATATTGTGCGTATGTTGAAGGCAAACTCTTCGGCGAATGCGCTGTTTTTGGCCACAGACACGCCTTCACTAGGGTCATCAAACCTCTGCTCCACACATGCCTGTGACAAGCACATGCACACACAAGCTGTGATTAAAAGACAGTACGAGTAGAAAACTCGACAGACGGGATGACTATCAATGATCCTACAAATATAGATTTCCTGCCCACTCTGTGGCCTTACCTGCAGTATCATCCCATCAAGCAGCTGTCCTTCCAGCTTCAGGAGGAGCTTCTCAAAGGGCTTCAGCTTCTCCTCCCGAATGGAAAATTTACCAGGGTTATGGTGCACTGACTTGAGCAACCTATGAGACAGGTGGAATAACTCATTAATGACAACTTGGAAGCGTAGGTGGAAAACGAGTCTGAAGATTGAGCCGGTGACATTGCATCGGTTTCATCGATCTGGTCTCATTTCACTTTGTGACAAGGAACATGCCTTTACCGTTTGTACATCTTCCAGTGCTCCTTAAGGGTACCATGGTTCTCCATGATCTCGTCGAGGGTGAGCAGTACCACTAGTAGCTCTCCAAGATGCTCGTACACAGTCTACAGTGGTAGGGAGAGGGAGTTAAGACAAAACAGGGACCTTTAATACAAGTGAAAAAAATATCATGTAGCAAGATTTCCCCCCAAAAAGGGCGACATAAATTACCTGGAAATGGACCCCTGATGATTCAATGATTTTCGCTGCACCTCTGAGAAAAAAAGACAGGAGAGACTGTGATGTGCTTGTAGTGCAAAGGTGAGAATGACTGCCAATACAAAATCCTGGCATCCAATATGTGTAACGTCATGCATTTGTGTGAGACCGAATATGGAGCCTACTTGTTGTTATTGTAAAGGGCTGCCAGCTGATGCACAATATTGACGACCACCTCAAAACACCTGGACACAAAACAGGACAGTTCCTGGAGAGAACACAACACAATGTTATGACAGGGAATGTAAAAGAGAAATATTGGAAACATGAAATAGAAAGGGATTCATTGGGATGAGGGACAAGCATTGTTTCATCATACCTGTAGAAATGATATAAATCTACCCATCTGAATCTGGGATTCTCCTTCAACAACACTGGTGTCCGACACTAAATACAAATAAAGTGAACATTAGAGCAATACGCAAACAAATCACACCCATGATTAGTGACGAAAATATCATATCTTAAACGTGCCTAAAATGATACACACAAATGCATCACTTTTACCTCCTTCTCCATAATACAACAGACCATTGTAGAACTTGGTTTCGGCCTGGGGAGGAAAGGACAAGATGAGGAGAACATCAACGTCACTCCGAGTAGAGATTGTGTTGAATTACACTGGCCAAATGGAGGGGAAATGGTACCCTACCTCATACTTTAGCTTCTTCACCTCACTACAGAGAGCAGCGTATACTGTGATGACCTTGTTCAGAACCTGCAAGCCCAACAAAAACAATGAACTCCGCTTTTAACCTAATGGTGAATTACCCAAGAAGGGGTACTTTCTCCATTAGTTAGGGTACACAACATACCTTGTTGTCTGTTTTGATCAATTCCAGTAGGGATGACTGTTCACATGGAACAAGCTAGAAATAAAACACACATAAAGAAAGTTAAACGGACTTATTAACGGAAGTATTAAAGGGTTGGACTCATGGCGCTACAGTTGTACCTTTAGTGCAATAGGGTCCAGGGTGAAATCCCACACATCACCTATGGACTCATCCAGGGCATCCTCTATGCCTTTCAGCTGGGATGTATATTCTTCGAGGAACCTCCCATAGTTCTTGAGCTGAACTTCAGTGTGAATTTCTAAGAGGAGATATTATTTCAAACACGACTTGAATGCGGACGCATGTTGCAATATCTCTTCAACTTTGCAAAGTCAGACTAGCTCAGAGAAAACTTGCTAGGTTTACGGCTAACGTAGCTTTGACCACTATATGTAATCAGTAGTGAATGGCGTTTTGACAAAAATAACATATGGAAACATCGATATTGACTACATGCTGTGATAACGCTGCTGACGAAAGCACCAGTCTATTTACAATATCAGTCAGTAGACTGCACCAAGAACTCCAAAAAGCTAGCAATGCTAACACTTGCCACTGACAGTAGCCGGCAGCTACATGTCCAGGAAGCTCAGATAATGGCACAAATAGGAGAGACAGTACTTACTCTGGGACCCGTCGTCAAAACGATCGAATTCCCAGTCAGGGGCGATCGTTTCTGCAGCCATACTGTCACCGAAGTACAGTACTGGTACGTCGGAAGATGGTTACGTTTAGCTGAACGGTCCCGTGATTTGCCTCATGACCGTAAATGGCCACCGGTGGTTATGGGAGATGTAGTTTCGAGTGGCCTGATAGACAACTAGACCAAAAAATATAGTAAACTATAGAAAACCAATCACTGCTATAATGGTTGCAATTTAAAAATAGACTACACATGAAATAGACAGCATGCTAATATTTCAATATTTCACACTGTATTCACTGTGTCTGTCAGTCTGTATATATATATGTGTGTGTGTGTGTGTGTGTGTGTGTGTGTGTGTGTGGGGAGAGAGGGGGGGAGAGAGGGGGGGGGGGGGAGAGAGAGAGAGAGAGAGAGAGAGAGAGAGAGAGAGAGAATTAGATGGTGAGAGTGAGTGAGAGACAGTGAACAGGGTGGATGGCACCAAGAGAGCAGAGGAAAGGCACGGACTTTAGATGAATTAGATGGTGAGAGTGAGTGAGAGACAGTGAACAGGGTGGATGGCACCAAGAGAGCAGAGGAAAGGCATGGACGGCAGTGAACTGGATTCTTAATTTTTTGCTCCTTCCATCTTAAATTGAAAGTAAGACAGTTAATTAACTCTGC
>OMKI01047224.1:0-19221 GCA_900302315.1 Phycis blennoides
CTACTGCTGGCCAGGCTTCAGGCTTTTTAGACATATGTCATTTGAGTGCATCATGCTGACCAAGTCCCACATGGTACGCTGTGTGTGTGTGTGTGTGTGTGTGTGTGTGTGTGTGTGTGTGTGTGTGTGTGTGTGTGTGTGTGTGTGTGTGTGTGTGTGAGAGAGAGAGAGAGAGAGAGAGAGAGAGAGAGAGAGAGAGAGAGAGAGAGAGAGAGAGAGAGAGTTTGCATCATCACGCATCACACATCTTATATTATCTCGCGCCATTTGAACACTGCGTGTTCGACAGTGTGTGTCGGCCTTGCGCTTACGATCACCATTGACTCAAACCCGAAACGCGCAAGTTTATCATTAAGATCATTAAGAGGCTAAATGAGAACATCTGGCGAGGGTGGCCAGTTTCTGGACTGTCGTCATCAAACCAATCAGCTATAGGCGCAAAAGCCATGTTGCGTGATTAGGTAGATCAGATTAGATAAGAGGGTACTCTTGTGTACTCGATCATCATGCACAATCATCCTCATCATTGAGTTGTGGTGAGTCACATCGATCCGTCCGCCCGCGGCAGCAGCTCTCCGCGTTCATCTTATTGGCAGGACCAGCGCCAATTCAAAGCGATGATCGATACCCTTCAGGTGTCTTTATCACTTCTACAGGCTACACGTTGTCTCTGTATTATTTTCTTTAGGCCTCTCCTGCATCACGGACTCACATTCCACCTTCAATTCACTGTACATATTGCGATCATAGCAGTTGTTTCCAGGTGTGTGTGTGTGTGTGTGTGTGTGTGTGTGTGTGTGTGCGTGCGTGTGCGTGTACGTGTGCGTGCGCACGTTTGGCGCCAATACTTCGAGCTGAGCCTTAAGATGTTTGGAACTGAATCAATTCAGCGCAGAGAGAGAGGAGCAGATCACCTCATCAGACTAAAGGCACTCGGAAATTACAACAAAGACCCGGCGCGTCTCTTCAGAATAATCCAAAGGGTGGCAACCTGCCGTCTCCTTATTCAAACTTGAACATCAATAGTACGTTTTTTTTTTTTTTTATCAGGTACGAGGACAGTGGGAATAGGGCCATGTTGACAACGTCACGACACACACTTTTGTCATTCACCTTCGCTGCTGGTGTGTTGACTCAGTGGGCGGGGCTTGGGTGAGTGCGCCCAGCGGAGCGGCCGGAGGTTTGAGCCGAGAGGCGCGGAGCGTCGCGCGTCAAGCAAAAGTGAAGAACCCTTCCGAACATCGGATCAGTGGTCCCGGAGGAGGGCTGGAGTAAAGACAGAACCGAGCGAACATTCAACATCTCGACTTATCTGGAAGTCGAAGTCGGAGTTCCGTGCTGCCAGGCTCCCGCTCGGGTCCACCGTCTCGGTAAGTGAAACATCAGACTCATCAGGCTCATCATGATCATGATGAGCCTCGACACTGAGCTGCACGCAGATATAGATGGAATATTGTATGTGTGTTCTTTTTGTACTTACTTACCTTCCTGCAGAACAAATGGATTCATTGAATATGAAGCTGGTCACAAAATGATAATATATATAATATAATATATACTTAGCAAGTTACTTATGAATGTATCATTATACAATATAATCATAAAGTTATAAAGAACAAAGCAGCCTCTGTTGCTAACTGTTATTTGTGGTTCCCGTAAACGTGTTCATGTCTACATCAACTTCGCTCCGTGGGTCCTCACGATTAACCGTGCCTTTTTTCGGTCCCCAGATGTTCACGGGACGCAATGTGAACGTCACCCTGTGGTCGGACGCTGTCTCACTGGTCACCCACTGAGGTGCCGCAGCGCCCATCACACCAGACGCGCGTGTTGCTTCCGCGCGTCTCCAACGTGTACCGGTACAAAAAACCAAAACCAAAAAAAAAAAACCCGACCCAAACAAACAATGTCCCTGAACGGTTCCTGCAGCAACACAACTACTGTGACCGTGACGTCCACGCCCCTCATCAGTATCTTCATGTTTGTGGCGGCCGTGGTGGGCAACCTGCTGGCCCTCTTCATCCTCGGCGTGCACCAGAAGAAGCACCACACCAAGTCGTCGGCCTTCTGCGTCCTGGTGACGGGGCTGGCCGTCACCGACCTGCTGGGCACCTGCCTCCTCAGCCCCCCGGTGTTCGTGTGCTACGCCCGCCACCTGTCCCTCATCGGCCTGACCGGGGACCACGCGCTCTGCGACCTCTTCGCCTTCGCCATGACCTTCTTCGGCCTGGCGCCCATGCTGATCCTGTGCGCCATGGCGGTGGAGCGCTGCCTGGCCATCAGCCACCCCTACCTCTACTCCAAGTACGTCCGCCTCCGCTTCACCCGGCTGGCGCTGTTCCTCATCTACCTGTTCGCCGCCGCCTTCTGCCTGCTGCCCTTCGCGGGCTTCGGGCGCCACCGGCAGTACTGCCCCGGCACCTGGTGCTTCATCGACATGGTGGAGGCGAAGGAGGAGGAGGAGGAGGGGGGCGGCGGCGGGCTGGTGCTGGCCTTCTCCCTGTCCTACTCCACCCTCATGGCCCTGCTCATCGGCGTGGTGTTCGCCTGCAACGGCTCGGTGATCGTGAGCCTGTGCCGGATGCACCGGAGTCAGGTGACGCGGCGCGGCTCGGTGGCATCGGCCGGCCGCGGCAGGAAGGCCAGCCTGGCCTGGTTCGGACAGGGAGAGGAGGAGATGGACCACCTGATGCTGCTGGCGCTCATCACGCTCATCTTCGTGGTCTGCTCCCTGCCGCTCACCGTAAGTGTGTGCACGCGCGTGTGTGTGTGTGTGTGTGTGTGTGTGCGTGTGCGTGTGAGCGCGCGCGTGTCCGTGTGTACCTGCCTTTGAAAGAAAGACACACAGCGCATGTTTGTCTCTCTCTCTCTCTCTCCGCTATCCCAACGCGACGCGTTCCAGTCCGTCCTCAAAGTCAACACGGCGTGACAAGCCCTCTTTTGAGAAACCCGTTCCAGTGAGATGTTTGGTAACCAGAGCGGTTCCCAGCGAGCGACACCAGAGTGTCCCGGGGGATAGTTTGCATAGAGACGTGCGAGAGACTGCAGGGAACAGAGGGGACTCTCCTGGCCAGAGGAGTCCACCTCCTGTTCACTCGGTAGGGAGGGCTTACCACCGGCTTACACAACCCTGATTTACATCCCACTCTCGGTAACCCATGGTGTGTGTGTGTGTGTGTACGTGTGTGCGTGCGTGTGTGCGCATTTTCCCAAATCATGTGCTTTGAACCCAACGTCCCATTCAAGGTCTGTTTGCGTCAGGGTGTGTGTGACGCCCCTGCACCTGTTTTTAAATGTTGTGTGTTAAACGACATCTCTGGAGGGCGGGGAGGGCGGGGCGGGCTCCTACCCCCCGGGGCGAGCTTATCTGCTCCGGCTTCGCTTTCAGGCCACCCTGCACACAGCCCGCCCTGCATGTCCCCCTTTTAACATGAAACACTGCTCTGCAGAAGGCCGGGGGATGAGGGCTCCAGGGCTCCAGGGCTCAGGGGAGGGGGGGGGGGGGGGGGGACCGGATGGTCACTGTCACTGCATGGCAAGCTTTTTATTTGCAGTCCTTTGGGCCCGGGCAGGAACTGGAGTTGACGTACGAGCAAACTCTTGTGGAGGTCTGAGGTTCACCGTGAAGGCACGTGACCAGGCGGAGACAGACAGGAAGCCTACTTTGTCACCACACTGAGCCGCCGAAGCGCGTCTGTGTGCCGCGGAGGATCGCTGCGAGGAAAGCGTTCGCAAAAAAGGTCACTGCCAGTTCACGTCTTGCGGCCAGAACTGCCGGAAAGCTCGTCCTCCTCTAACAGTAAGACAGCAGCACGTCCACAACATGACGATGTTGACGATCCGCTGAGTCGGTTTGAAGAAGACGATGAAAAGCAGAGGAGAAGTGTGGATACGTGCCCGGTTCTGAGGTGCTTCCGCCAGGCATCATTAATCCCCACTGGGTTAGCCCTTAGCTCGCTGCCGACCACGCAGATGCTACATATGAGGGCAATGCAACAACGAAAGAACAAGTGTCTCTGTCTCAACATTCAGCCCCGCGCCGTCCCCCCGGTGTACAGAGGTGTATCAACCACTGTCCTCGCACAGAGAGGGAATGTGCCCACCAGCGCAAAATAACATGGACATAAAGCACGTTAGTCAGGTGAGGGTACACTCTTGCAAAACAGAAAGAAAGAGAGAGAGAGAGAGAGAGAGAGACCCATTATAGGACTTGAAACTAGAGTCTGTATGCTTCATAGAAATGACATACAGATGCTCAAAAATAATCATTTGCTCTATCAATATTTAATTCCAGACACTCGCAATGTCGTTCTTGGACATGTTTACATGGAGCCGTGAGGAACCTGTGTTTGCAAAGTGTCTTGGGAACAATTGCTGATTGTAGTTCATTGAAGTTGTGTGTGCCAGTGTTTGCTCTCTGACTTTCTGAGGTGTGTCCGTTTCTGCTGTGAGAACAGAATCACTCTTTAGTTTCACCAGAGATCTCATGACTTGTGCTGCAGCAAGGCCAGCCTGTGGGCCTTGTGGTGAGGATCGTGTAATCTTCTGTCATACAAGATGTACATTTACATTGATGGCATTTAGCAGACGCTTTTATCCAAAGCGACTTACAAAGAGTACATTTGTCATAAGAAGGTGAAACATTTAATTGCTGCTACTTACTGCATTAGCAGCAATGAAATGTTTAATGCGTGTGTGGGGGGCCCGACCCCGGGGGGGGGGGGCCTGCAGAGGGCCCGGCTGATGCAGTGAGTCAGCCGGCCTTCTGACCCACCTGGCCCGGCCCCCTTCGGCTGATGCTGGGTGAGGGGTCTCCTCTGTGCCCCTACGGGCAGTACAACGGCGTGCAAAGACGTATCTTATCTTGTATCTGACTCTGTTGACTCACGTCACCACTTGGCCAGCAGATCCTCGCTCCCTGCCCACAGAGTTTTGAGTTTTAGATAACGAAGAGCAATAAAGAATGGCAACCTATAAGGACAAAACCCTTATAGGGGGGATTCTGTTTAATTTGTTCCAACGGTCACGGAACGGTCACTTGATAACCCCGCCCCTCAGTGATGAACCACCATTTAATGTTGCAGTGCCCTACATGTCCTACCACACTGGCTAAACAAAGGGAGGGAAGAGAGAATCGATCTTCATGTTCTACGTGGAACGGCCACTTGGTTGGTGGCTGCTGTATTTGAAGGATATGTGCTGAAGAGATGTGGTGGCTTTGCACCAGTACATTTTGATTTGTGATGGTCTTACGCATGTGGTACCTATCGTATTGCAAGAACAATATGCTATATTTAGCTGTCCTTAATTTGTTGGATCAAATTCAGATTTGGATTACATTTCCTTGGAATGCATTCATTTCTCCAAACAGGACAAGGAAGGAAACATGGATAAATGTTAAACCAATTCTAATCTTTAAAGAGTTACTTTATTATTATGTTCACTTCAATGAGTCTGAAACACTCTGCTCTAGTTTTTGTCTCCCAGAGTTACATTGCATGTTAACAGGCTAATGTTTCAACTGTTTTCATATTGCGTCTCCCCACTTTGTTTGACTTAACACTGAGATGAAAGCCTCGAGCTTCCTCACATCAGCCTCCTCTAACTGAAGTAGAATCGACACTATTTTGGTATGCACTCTCTTCGCACCGATGAGGTTCATGAAAGCATTTTTGACTCGAGCGTGACTGTTGTAATGGAAAACATGTGGTCCAGTGGCCCTTCCCAAAGACCAGTCGAGTGGACGAGTGATGGTTCCCGTAAAGATTCACTCATTCATCACTATGAGATGAAACTCCGTCATATCCGGGGTGTTTCTGGGACTAAAAAGAGATGGATGTATTAAAAATGTGCTGTGCTGGGTCCGGGTCTCTAGCCTGGGTTCTGCTGCTGCGTGGAGACAAGCACGTCCTGTAGACAACGCGGCCCTTTTAGTGGCTAACCTCATGCGGATGTTGGTTCTGTTGCGGACCCACAAGCCTGTAATTGGTACTCAGCAGAACAATCAGTGTTGACCCCCGAGGGGCAAATCAATGATGGGCTTCCTTCTTTTTATCTGTATCCCTCATGCATTTCGCATGAAATTGAGATTTGAACACTCTGTATGTGTGTGAAGACACACATACAGTTACACTTGTGCTGCTGCCAGGCGTGCCACTGGGCCATGTTTTATTGGCGCGCTGGGTGCATGTGTACAGGTTTTCAACAACGCGGCCTCTGTGTGACCCATGGTAGGCTGTGGTCATATGTTGGTACGGGGTGAAGGGTCACCTGGGGTCGCTGTAGGGCATTGTTGGGGACGGTCAGCGTTGTCGTGGGAGCGTCCTGGTGTTGGCCCGCAGCATGTGTTTATAGGGTATTTATAGATTCATTATGTACAGTAGATGACAGAGGACAGGGACCTGGAGTCGGGCGGAGGCGGCAGGAGAATGGGTGTAAGACGAGTGGCAGGGTGTGGCGGCTGGAGCCGAGCCCAGCCACAGCCTCCTCCTCCATTGTCCTCGGCGGCGCTTGGAAAATGTGACAAGAGACGCCACCAGAAGATACAGAGCGGGCGTTGATGAGCCTGGCCCTTTGTGTGGGGGATGGCGAGGCGATGCTGGTGGTGGTGGTGCTCCAGGTGGGGTGATGGTGGGGTGGTGGTGCTCCAGGTGGGGTGATGCTGGGGTGGTGGTGCTCCAGGTGGGGTGATGCTGGGGTGGTGGTGCTCCAGGTGGGGGGGGTGGTGCTCCAGGTGGGGTGATGGTGGATGGATGAGTCTCAGCCACCAGCCTTCCACTGCTGACGTCACCGCAGCACGAGACAAAGAGCATAATGATGAAAAGATGGTGTCGTGTGAGGGGAAGCAGTGAGTCTTCCTCTTTACCGTCAAGCGCCCATGGTAAAGTGCAGGCCTGAGACCTCACCTGATCTAATGTTAGGCGACAGTGACACCAGCCCAATGGCCATGATTTGGTTGTGCGCCACCCCGCTTTAGCAACAATATGGAAATCCCAGCTGAGGAGGTTGGCTGTAGTGGTTGAGGCTCAGAGTTCCTCCGCCCTGCACTTCCTGTTGGAATGGCGCCGTATGGTCAGCCCCGCGCGCACCTGTCAGGCGTCACGCTGAGTAGGAAAGAGATACGACACAAAGAGCACACACACACACTTGAACATACACACATGGTAGCGTTTAGCTGTGTGGCTGGCTTAAGTTACAGTAGTGGCTTTGCTCGTGGGCACGTCGACCCTGTCTTTATTAACAACAGCCCAAGCGTGTTTGTTGTGTCTCGGGCGCGCATCATTTTCTAATCCATATTGATTCTAAACATATGTCGTTTACTGGAGGGCAGGAATACCCCATATGGTCAAAGTGATAACCCTCGAGGTAGAACAAGAGGAAATATCGAGACGTTCTTCTGCCCCATTGATACAAGACCAGAGAGAGTCAAGCACCAGGGGACAGAAAGGGCAGGGCACAGAAAGAGTGAGACAGCAATAGGATGGAAGAACAAGATAGGAGAAGAAAACACTTGTAATCATTGAGGAGAATACCAACAGTACAACGCGGTTTTGTCACGACTTGTGACTCCCATGTGACCTCATTCTGTGGAAATTGGGGAAATTGTTCACACATGAAATAATCTTCATGGTCAGATGAACTAACTCTGTATTTCCTGTGTTGGCTAACTATGCGTAACGGTCCGCCATCCCATGAGCTCCCTGGGATTTTCCTTTGTGTCCTCATGGGCGTCGCCTGTGTTCACGAAGGCACTCTTCACCCGGGTGCCACGTGTTTTAAAGGAAAACACCCCCAGTTTGTCCATACTGAACTATGTTCTTCCCTGATCTTAGACGAGTTGATACATACCTCTCTCGCCTTCGTGCGTGCACTCAATCGTTCTGGTGCGCAGCGCTACTTTGCTAGCATGTAGCTTGGCCCAGTATATTCCTTAGGATCCAAACGGGGGTGAAGTTAGAAGTACTTCCACGTTTTCCCTATTTAAATACAGTTACGTGAGTAGTTACACAACCCAAGTATGGTTACACAAAATGAAACATGCCAATTTTCTAAACGGATAAAAAGGATAAGTATAATGTATGGCGGAATAACACCTGGGAGCACTTCGACGTCAGCGCAGTAATATCATCACTCCTAAAAGATCCTCTCCCCCCCCCCCCTCACTTCCGTCAATAGAACCAACGTGACCTGCATTGGGTGAAGGTCATCCTTGAGTCTGTAGGAAGTTCATCTCGGCTTAGGTCTTTCATCCAACTCTGATACTTTTGTTTCAGGGAGATCGTGTACAGTAGGATATCGAGGAATCTGTATCACAAGCCAGTTTTTCGTTTTTTTTAAGTAAAACATTTTTTAATGGCTGCTAGCATAAAAATGTAATGAACTGAAATGAATGTATTTGGCTGACTTTTGTTATCCCTACATTAATTAGTTCTCCTTGGCCAACTCACAACTCTTTACTTACTCTTTATTTCTTTACTTTAACTTTATGTTTATTTACTCTCTATTGTTCAATTATTCACTGGCTGAAATAATGGAGCATGGCTAGGACAGATATGTTTTAGTTGAGGGCAGGAGGGGCATTTCATTACAGCAAACTCCACTTTCTCAAAGTGTGTGTATGTGTGTCATTTGTTCAGACTTGTGGTTGAGTATCCTCACTCCAAAGTCAGAAGTCACCTTCTGATCCCAGTTAAGTAATGCATTGAGAAATATGTTACCACAAATTTCAACAGAATTGCATTCCGTAGATCACAGTTATAAAATCATATTGAGACTTGCACTTCCTGTTTTGAAGGACCAGTCTGCATTGAGAATTGATTGAAAGATGTGAGAAGTGGAGAAAAATAGCTCCAGTGAACCCCGTTCTGACCGTCACTTCTGAGCAGATGCTAAACAGCACTCTCAGATAATGGGAACCATGCGGGGCAATGATCCGGGCCTTCGGGTTTCCGAGCCTTGTTGCCCCATCGCGGGAGTTTACCATGATCCATCCCTGGAAATTCCCGCCCACCCACGCCCCTCCCGGCTGGACCCCTGACAGAAGGAAACCGTACACCTTCATCCGACATCTCGTCAACACGAGCCGTGCGTGTAAATGCTGAGCCATTGTGTAACACATCAAGGGAACCACAGTGAGAACCTCCTCAGCCATTCCTCCAGGGCTGTTTGAGGCCGGTGTCTAGGAAAATACGCCAGTGCGACCGCTGCCTGCGTGCCACTGATGGATGTGACGCCGTATTGTACTGTTTGAGCTAATGTCTTTTTCTCCATTGTAGTATTGACAGCTAATTGTGTGTGTGTGTGTGCTAATGTAATTGCCAGTGAAGGTACACCACGGCCTCCCTGTTGAACCGTAGTGATGCACTGTAACACCACTGCAATTGCAACTACTTTTTCTCCATTGCATTAGTGACAAGTATTGACGAGTGTGTGTGTGTGTGTGTGTGTGTTTGGTAATGTGATTGCCATTGATGCTATAGCCGACGTGATTTACGTTTGTTTACATTCTTGCATTCTTGCCTTTCAAATAACACCATTGAACTATCCAGTTTGATGAAATAACTATAAAAATTTACAAATGTAATATAAAGTACTTGACAATAATGGTGCAATTCATTTAATAGCCTGATAGCGTGAACGCTTGCTTGGGGTTGTTAGCCATAAACATTTGTGGCTTCATGTGTTTGTCGATGTGTTGTTAAATGATTAACAGCATGGGTAATCCCAGGCAGCACTAGCGCTAGTGTGCCGCTAGCGATCTCTCAAATGCATCTCTCAAATGCAAACTACAATCAACCGAACACAGAGCCATTTTAAACGATTGCTCGATTATTAAGTACAAAACGTATGTTTCTGTGCATGCTCTTACGTTCTCACTGATCGACGAACAGCAGCACTGGTGAACATGGAGGGAAGACGAACTCTCCTGTCAGGAGAGCCTCAGGAGAGGAGAGGCCCCACAAACACCGCCAGGGAAGAAGACAAACAGAACTTCTCAGGCCGTTTTCTGCAACCCATGATGGATACACGAGCCACCATGACAAGGTTCACCCTGACAAGGTTCCAAAAGGAACATTGTGAAACGGGCTCATTAGAGAATGTTGCCATGGTTACGTTGAGACAGGCCAGCCAGTGGCCGTGGTGATGTGCTGCAGCCTGCAGAGCCAGGATTTGTGGGTAAAGAAGGAGGAGAGATTTTGATTAGGAGAGAGGGTTGTGGCCTGTACTGAGAGTGACAGATAATGACATTAGTGAGATGATTTTGATTTCAGTCTCGATCCAGCCTACTCTGTAGGTACATTAGTAGTGCAATTATGCAAGTGCTGGTGTGGGTAATCATGTCAGTACACCCATAATGATGTAAGTGTACCAAGGATGTGCAAGGTGTGGCATCCCGGTCTCAGAGTGCTTGAAAAGGAACTTTAAGAGTTTGCTTTGAAACGTGAAAAAGGAAAAGCCACAGATGGACTGGACTCTAGATTCCCTGGGGCGTGCCCTCGATGTTGCCCAGTCCATAAAACGCTGTGCTTGCTTGTTTAGTTGAGTTTTCTGAATACTTTCTCTCAGGTTACGCTCACAGCAGTGGAAGTGTTTATGGCTGACAGTACCATACCAGACAGTATGGGGATCATAATTCATAGGGTGAATGTGTGGTCTCTGAGGGCTCAGATAATATGGGACAGCTCAGATAATCAGAGGCGCCCAATAATTCATCTCCGAGTGTCTTTCCCTGTCCAAATGGCAAACAAACTTGCAAGCTATCCAGTTATATTGTAATATGTGGTAATTTCCTCTGGGACTCCCAATTGTCCTAGAATAACTTGTATTTCAATATGTCCCGAAGTTGACCCAGAAGTAGATCTATGCATGAAACAATGCCAGCTGTTTCTTTTTAAGTCTGTAAAGTCTGTGGGTCCAGGACAAGTAGACTAATGGTTGTGATTGGTCGGCTTACAATTAGTGTCATCGGCCAATTAGGTGTGAAGTCACTCCTAATTGTAGTTCTCCCCCCCCCCCCCTTAATAACATCCAGTGACGGGTATACACCGCTCTGTATGCCTGTCTTTACAGACTGACTGGCCCTTTATCTGCGTGACCATACACGCTGAATGACAGCCACACTCTCGAACAAACCCAAACGAAGCCAGAGACAGATCTGGGAGGCCGGTGATGCACAATGCTTGGATCATCGTCGTCGACACAGCCATTGTTGTCTGCTCGCGCCTGAAAAGCATCCGCCCAGACAGACTGGATGGTTTAGGAGTTCACGCGGTGGGGGACATCGTTTGGTATTGTTCAGACCCTTTTCAGTCATACTCAACACAGACCAGTCAATTGTCTCTATTGATTCAGATCAATGTTATTTGCATACTTTTTTCTAAACTTTTTTATGAACTTTTTTTATCGGAGACAACCTCGGACGTGTCACTGGTCTTATTGCTGGTTCTTCCATGGTTAGAAGAGTCATTCCGGTGGGCATTATGTAACAAGTAAGCACCGAGTAGATCAACTCAGGCTGAACTTTGCCATTCAGAAACCAGAGCACATGCCGCTGTCCATGGAAACCAAACCCAGCGATTGGTTCGGATCCACCTACTGGGTGTCATGCTGGGGAGGCTGTGTACATTGTGTGTGTGTTGTGTAGTGTGTGTTGTGTAGTGTACGTCGTGTCTGCTGTGTTGGAGAGCGTACGAGTGGAACGCGTTTCATGTGTTGGCACGCTGACAGCCAGCCTGTCCTGGCTTGCTGTCTTATTCTGTTGCAGACGTTGTTCCCATCGTGGTATTCTGCTCTTTGCCCTCTGGGCTTGTAGATATTTTTGTCTTATGGTAGCTTACATTATTTGACATAATGATATTGAATATAATCACATTTTCTTCTATGCAAATTTGGCAAATTCAACAAAGTGCATTCAACAATCTTAGAAAAATATACAAAAAACACAAATAATGAATACATTGGGGTGGAACAGTGTAGAAATGTAAAATGTTATTGTGAATTGTGAATTGAGCAGTACATTGAATTCGATGTCAGACACAGCCCTGCTCAGGCCCTGGTGCAGTACACGTCATAAGAGAGTCATGTCAGAGTTGGTCTATCTCCTAAACCTCCAGTGACATACTTGAACTGTTCTGGTTCCCATGGAAACTGCTTACTTTCTTTTGTCAGATGTCTATTTATATATTTTTTCTCTATATATATTTTACAAATGAAGGGCTTGAAGTAGGACCAGTCTCCCTACATAATGTACACATTAAGAACAAGGCCTTACAAACCGCCCTTTGCAGTTCTGGGTTCCAGCCCAGGTTCTGTGCCATCTCCATTCCCCAGAAGCTCTGCCGTAACACAGTAGGACTGCTGGACCAGAAGCTCTACCGTAACACAGTAGGACTGCTGCAGTCCTACTGCAGCAAGAACAAGGCCTGACGACGACAATACAAAACTGCGATGACAATACAAGACTCCCCCAGACACAGCAACAACTCTTCCTCTTTTATTCACCACAGAGCAGTGTTACACAAGTACATTCAATAAGATGAAGCAACGAGTCTCAACGGGAAGACAACACCGAGCTGCCCTCATTTCACCAGCTCTAAAACTGCCCAGTGTACAGTTCAGAGGGAGTGACTCATTTTTGTGACATTTTTGTGACTCGCTAGTCCACATACACCCAGCAACAGCACAGTGTTTGTCTGCTCCTGCCGCAAGTCACCACCACAGGAGAAACCTGAAAAGGACAAACATTGTATGGGTGGAATATGTATCCTCACGTGAACATGTGACGTCCAGATGATTCAATGAACGCGCCACAATAGTTAGCGTGGCTCCTGAACGGAGGGCTTTGCTGAACATGTGAGTCACCAGATGGCGGTGTCTATCGTGAACAACATACATGTGCTCGACACGCGTGTCCGGGTCTCCTGTCAGACAGGTGTGCAGAGTTGACACCCACCGCACACGAGAAGTCCATGAGAAGTGGACATTTTGACTATTATTTGTAAGTGGTTATCCTTTATAGTTTTATTTATTAGCCCCCCACCCTGATGTTTTTTCTTCATCTTTATTCACGTTATACGATAATGGCTTCAATAATCAATAAATCACACCCTTTAAATGATATATTCTAGCAATATAAAATGCTGGTGGAACGGACAAACGGCTCTAGAAGGGACGCAGTCACATCTTAAGATTGCTGTCTTACTTGTAAGCCATGACCTATGGTTCAACATTCAACTTCATAACTAAATACAATTTGTTCATCTATACAGGAACCTCCTCACGCCACACTTGGCTACTCGATTTCATCATAGACAATGACATATTTGTGTATGTATCTGCCGGCGCATACGCAATACAGGACAGGGGGGGTTGCAATCTGCAACCTCACCACAAGATGTTATTAAATCCTACACACTGCGCCTTTAACTGACCTTTTCCTTATTTGTGCTGCCTGGACCGGCTCTTCATCATGAGTCTGCATCATCGCAGACAGTCTGAAGGTTGTTTGTTGAGGTTCAAAGACGATGCCAAATCATGTTTTTTCGCCTTGGCTTGTCGTCCGTGAAGCTCAAAACTGGTGGGGACAATTTCACGTTTTTATTATGTGGGCAATTAAGCCTGACACGCACACACACCTGTCACCGCATCCGTGTTAGTCACGCCGGCTGATCATCACCCCTCCGAGGGAGATGGTGAAGGGATGACAGTGTCCTGTCTCTTCCATTCATTCAGTCTGAAAACCAAACACGGTCGGGTTACACGCCGTGGACCGTGGCCGTGTCATCGGACGTGCGGGGTTCCCCTCGGCGGGTGTTTGATCTGCAGGTAGACGTGAGGAAGGTGACGTGTGGCTCCTGATGTGTCCTTAACACAACACAAGGATTGAAGGATGGATGGTCGAAAGGCCTTCACCAGTTCATCCGCACACCGGCCGCTCACGGCCTCGCTGTGTGTGTATAAAGTGTGTGTATAAAGCGGCCCTGCGCTCACGGCCGTGTCGTTTGTTGAAACCCTTAGCGTCACGGTTCTTCCTTGAAGGTCACCCGGCCAGAGCATGTTGACGCCACAGTGCGTCTGTGAAAACACAAGACTCTGTTGACCGGGTTCGGCTGAGCTGGAAGTCTGGAAACGCGCACGACGGCGAAGGCCCTCTATGGTGTGTGCATGTGCATTATCTCCTAAAAATACATAAACACAACTCTTAACTCATAACAGCACTCGTCTCTCAGTCCTCTGGCTGTAAAGTGTTTTATCGCGCACACAGTAATGTCCAGTATTGAACCAGCTCCACTTATCCCAAGCTAATGATCCAAGGAAAGTGAAAGTGGATCAGGAAGAAAGCTGATGGGGCCCAAGACATAAAGCAGTTGCTCTACTGATCCATTATGGAGACTTTTTTTTCCTGGTCGTCAGCCACCAGCAGCTTCTAATGGCCCCCGATGTCTCTTAGCACCTCAATATTTACATAGGAAAGGCGATCGGTTCAAGGTATGGCTTGTGGAACAGTGCGCTGGAGTGTGTGTGTGTGTGTGTGTGTGTGCGTGCGTGCGTGCGTGCGTGCGTGCGTGCGCATGCATGCCCATGGCTTTCCCCATATGCATATCGAACTAATAACACAGTCGCCTACTGGCTCTTCTGCAGCGTCGCTTCCTCCTCCCAGTAAATCACACATAGCCTTGAGCAACACTCACGCTGGCCTGGTCCTCATCCGCGCTCCGGTACCCGCCCGGCCGCTACTGTTTAAGGACAGCCAAGGCGCCGCGTGCCTCGTGACCTCACCGCCAGCGGCGCGTGTTTGGCAGTGGCAGCCGGTGATATGTGCCCCTGCCGCCACACACGGCCAAAAAGTCCTCCCCGAGGACCTTAAGAGGCAGGGTGGCATGAGGTTATGAGGTGGCCAAGGCAGGTCTAAGTCTTTACAGTGATCCATGAAGACAGTGTATTATTTCAATGGGGTCGTTAAGCGATGTTGATGTTTAGCATGCCTCCGTTTTGAACGGCGTAGCTTTAATGATAATATTCAACACAACCGAAGATACGTTTTTTTTGGCTTCGTGAAGGCTCGGTGCTGAGAGCTCCCTGCCGGACTCCGAACGGAGCAAAGGATTCAACATGAAAAGTGAATTTCGCACGTCGGCACATGTTAGGACACCGTCGGATGTGACACACATCTTCACCTGGTTGTGCAATAGGACAGAAGTATTACCCATCCACAGACACCAGAATCAGTTCCTTAAAATGGACTTCTGGTTATTTGTAAAATCTTGCCTCGCAGTATTTCGATATCCCGATTGCTTAAATATTTATAGTGAGTCAAAAACATCTATATGTCTCTCTCCATCTCTCTCCCTGTCTGGTGCTACTGGCCCAGACTGGGGCCATGTCTGGTGCTACTGGCTCAGACTGGGGCCATGTCTGGTGCTACTGGTCCAGACTGGGGCCATGTCTGGTGCTACTGGCCCAGACTGGGGCCATGTCTGGTGCTACTGGCTGAGACTGGGGCCATGTCTGGTGCTACTGGCTCAGACTGGGCCATGTCTGGTGCTACTGGCTCAGACTGGGGCCATGTCTGGTGCTACTGGCCCAGACTGGGGCCATGTCTGGTGCTACTGGCCCAGACTGGGGCCATGTCTGGTGCTACTGGCTCAGACTGGGCCCCACCACACTCATCCCACTATCTGCTCCTTCTCAGAAGGAACGTCTTCACTTTGGCTCTGGACTCTCTTGGCTCTTGGCTCTTGGCTCTTGGCTCTCTAATGTGCCCACTGTGTGTGTGTGTGTGTGTGTGTCTCTCTCTCTCTCCACCTCTGGCACTCGCTCTCTCAATCGTTCTTGTCCATTCTCTCTCTCCCTTATTCTCTTATCCTGGGTTCATCCCATTGGTTTCCCTCAGCAGGGCTTAGCAACAGGAGAAGAAACATTTACAACAAGACACCCAAACACTCCATCACAGCAGGGCTGTTCATTAGGTGCCACCGTGTGTTGGAAACTTCATCCAGCAAAAATAAACCAGCCGTCTTGCTGCACCAACTGCTCTTTGTTTCTGGTGTGCGCCCGGCTTGGCCAGCCAATCAGAAGCTTCTGTGCGTGTTAAAGGTCATCAGTTACCAACATGTGCTGTCATGGCGCACTGTGGCATTTCTTCAAGGAGATGTAGTTGTCGTAGTTGTTAGGGTTACCATCGATGCAATGCAAACGTATCGCTCATAAGATCATCAAGTATTTATACAAAGGAAAGAGGCAAGATGTATTTTTGAGACGGAAACATCCTCCCCATCCAGTAATGGATGAGGATGACATGCAGTGTGTTAGGTCAGTGCTGGTGTTTTAGCAGCACACATGATGGGAAGGGCTCCTACAGGGATCATTATCCCCCCCCCCGCTTCTCTCTTCACTGCCCTTTAATAGGCTTTCACTGTCTATATTATATTAGTGTTCCCAGTCTTCCTCACTGTGTGTATTATATTAGGATTCTGAGGTGTGCTTCGCTGTACTATCGTATTGAATGTCATTGTTGTTGTTGTGTATTCATATTGGCAGTGCTTCTCGTCTGGCCTCACCTCAGGATCCACGTGTTACGGCCCGTGGATCCTGAGGCACGCGGATCATTGGTGGCCTTCATGTGTTGTTCACCACACAGAGCCAACAAAACGCTTTGAGGCTGCGCTCAATGAAATAGTAGGCCATTGAAACGTGAATGAACGCTGACACGTTAGTTACTGCATGGGCTTCTTTCTAAAGATTTGGCATATTGAATATGATTGTATTGTTATCATCAGATCTTCCATGTTATTGAATATGATTGCGTCACTATCATCAGATCTTCTGTGTTATTGAATATGATTGCGTTGTTATCATCAGATCTTCCATGTTATTTAATATGATTGCGTTGCTATCATCAGTTTCTTCCCGTCTGCAGCCGGCCTCATCAACAAGGCCCGGGCCCCCCACTGACACGGGCCCTCATCCCCTCCCCCCACAGTCACTACACGTTACATTTACGTACATTTACGTGCACATTCCCTGGTCAATATTTTGCACATTCCTGCACAAACTGTACAGCTTTTCCATTTTAAAAACAGATATATTGCACATATTTTTAATAATATTCTCCATATTCTATATTGTAAATATTTCTATTTCTATTTTATTTTATTTTACTTAATTTTATTTATTTTTATATTTATTGACTTGACTTATGCACAATATACCACAGCAAATTCCTCGTATGTGAAAACTACTTGGCAATAAATCGATTCTGATTCTGATTCTGGTCAGATCTTCCATGTTATTGAATATGATTGCATTGTCATCATCAGATCTTCCATGTTATTAAATATGATTGTGTCGCTATCACGAGATCTTCCATGTTATCCATGCGCTGACGCGAGTCCCGCCCTTCGTCCTCAGATCGCGGGCTTCATCAACGCCGTGAACCCCTTCAGCGACGACAGCGGCAACCTGACGGCGTTCCGCTTCCACGCGCTGAACCCCATCGTGGACCCCTGGGTCTTCATCATCTGCCGCAAGTCGGTGTTCCGGCACCTCTACATGCTGCTCACCTGCCGCTTCGCGCGTGGCTCCGTGAAGACCCCCGCCCGCTCGCGTCAACGCAGCGCCCGCGACCCGGCGGGCCAGCCCCTCCGCTCCTACCCCGGCCTGCCCCCGCCCGGGCCAGGCTCGTGCTGCTAACCCTGGTGGAGTTAGAGGTTTTCGTCGGAGGTTTGCCGGCGAAAACTACCAGGGCCTACCTCAACGACCCCCCCCCCCCCCCCCAGGCTCCTTCTCAAGATGTCTTCCTTGGTTATGAAGGGAGGTCCTCCTTGCCCTTTGGGGGGGGCTATGGTTCGGGAGGCCTGTGAAGCCCTTCCAGACTGTACTGTGATGAAGGGCACCGGCAGACTACATGGACCGGCTAGACTCCAGAGGCCCTCCGACAGCCCGGACAGGAGCGGTGTGGATCGGTTCGGTGGCCGGGCCGGAGTGAACGGGGATCAGGGCTGGTCTCTCTTTGGACGCATACGTACATTCACACACCCGGGGCGTTAGAGGAGCGGATGGCAGCGTAGGACGAGATACAACTGGAGCCTTGATGAGGGACCATTAGGAAAACCAGGAGAGGAGTTTTCACTGGGGATCAGGATTTAAGAACAAGGGACATGACAGCACCATGAGTTGGAGACTTCGGCAGCACGTTCTGCATGTTGTATTCGTAACCGCCTGACTGAGCACAACTACAGTTGTGCACAAGCTTTGACTTGCATTGCTCATCGGATGTTCCAACCAGCATGCAGGATGTGGCTAGCAGCACTTTACTGAACTACCAAGGTTGATGTCACGCATACTGTATAAAACGAACATGATTGTAAAGTTCAGCTGGATGATGAAGTTTATTTTCCCCAAATGATATGCATGATAATACAAAACCTTTTCCCCCGTACGGTATGATCCACCTTTGGAAACGTCTCCAGTGTTTTTGTGAACCGACGTTCCAGATCTGATCCATCTGGCACCGTGGACTGAAGACCACGCCGAAGCTCTCAGCAGAACCACAGCCTGCCCAGCCCGCGTGGATGTTCGGACTGAGAGGTGATGCTGTGTGTGAGGGTTACTGGGAAGCACTGTGGTATACACTGGTGTATTGTAATACCAGGAAGTATATGGATGAATGAGGTCAATAACTATCTGCTTAAGAGGCATACAATGTAGCACCATTTCAACATTAGACACAAACAAATCTATAATCATACAGGCACTTATTGTATTCAGTGGGTCAATATCGATCTCAAAGGTACCCTTGCTTTTAAATGTGTGTGATCTTTTCTTTTGCTTTTGAAAAACGTTTGCACTGCAAGATCCTGACAATTTATTCTTGATTTTGAATGGCCTTGACTGTCACTAAAATGAAATAATTGTTTAAAATACTCAAGATGATGTGCACTGGGTGGTACTGACATCTCCAGGCCTTTGTGTTGCCATTGTGAACGCGTGCTTGGAGATCATGTGGCTGTACACCCTGCCTGACCTTCCTGAAGTCAGCGTCTTTCTTGACACATTTGGTCGTTCCTTGTGGGCATCGTCGGTGCTTTCGTTGTGTCTGAAATGAATAAATTAAGTTTTAAAGTGTGAATCTGCGTCAGGCCTAATGCAAATCCTATTGGGGGGGGGGGGCACTCTGTGTCCACCAGTGTGTAAACCAAAGCTGAGGCTACCGGACTCAGT
>OMKI01047236.1:2614-13374 GCA_900302315.1 Phycis blennoides
GCTCCACCATCAGACTATCACCGCCACGATGACTGCTCTAGCATATGACTAAATTATTCATGTGTTGTGTGTGTGTGTGTGTGTGTGTGTGTGTGTGTGTGTGTGTGTGTGTGTGTGTGTGTGCGTGTGTGTGTGTGTGCGTGTGTGTGATGTATATTACAGTGCTGGTGGGAATGAAACACCATTGCTCAACTTGGGAAAGAAAAACTAAAAACAACAAATGAGGCCCCTCCATCTGCAATCAGCGCCTGGCCCGGTCCGGTCCGGTCCGGTCCGGTGCCCGCCGTGGCCGCATGAGAGACGAGGAACACGCAGAACACGAGGAACACGAGGAACACGGGAAATGTGCATGAAAAGGTTTGGGTTGTTTTACAACTTCTTGTTCCTGGCAGCCGTCCAGAGAGGTTCTCCATCCCCGGCCAGTAACAACACAGATAGAGGCACAGCTCACTGTGATGAAAGATGTTAACTCACACACACACACACGCACACACACACACACACACACACACACACACACACACACACACACACACACACACACACACACACACACAACATACACACGCACATGCTCATGCAGACACACGCACATGCATAAACCCACACACACACACACACACAAATACACACATATGAACACACGCACACCTACACACACTGCAAAGGGCTCAGACTCAGTGGACACAAAAGGCCTGTCTTAGGGGTGAAAGGTCATTCTAAGAGAGGCCAAATAGGAACCCCTGGCTTTTTCTATGCTGGACAGTCCCACATACCAGTCCCGCACACGCACAACACACACACACATGGACAAACACACAGTGGCTGTGCTATTCATTCTCTGTGTGACCAGTCTGACTAGCAGTCTCTGACCCCTTAACCCAAAAACCACAAAATAGGATCATATTACACACACACACACACACACACGCACACAAAGCTTCAGATCCCCACATCAATGATCAGTGACCCACAGCAAATACTCTTACACTGTTTCCTCAATGGACAATCAGCCTGGCCACCTAGCCAACCAGCTAAACAACCTACTAAGGAACCAGCTAACCAGCCATCTAATCAACCTACTTACCAACCATCTCACTAACCGGCTAACCAGCCAGCAAAACAACCAGCTGTATAACCAGCTAACACAACAAATCACTCAGCCAACCAACAGAGCAACCGGTCAAACGGTAAAAGCGCATTGTCATTATACGATCTCTACCAATCTCCAACTGTTTTGTTATGTCCTCCAACACACACGTTATAGTATGTTTGTATTCATTTGTGTGCATTCCCTAGGAAGCACATAAACACACTGGATGCTCCAGGACTTAAACAGTGGGACGCGCTGAGCGCTTGCGCACGTGTTGGTGGATAGCTGGGGGACACCAACGCACCAACTCCTACATCTTTAAATGTCTCTGTCTGTCGTCTTATCTTGCAATATGTCCTTGGGGCTTATTTGACTCTCTAGTCTATGTAGCTCTTCGTTTTTCCTACAACTGCAAAAAGGCTCCTCTCCAGTCCAATACAGATCATTCGCTGTTACTTGCGAAAACATTGGACTATAACACAATTCCATTTCTGGTCATTTCTGTACAATTTGTTTATAGGTGGCTCTTTTTGTGGTGATATCTCTCGCTTTCTTAGAACTGTCGAATGTCACACGAGTTTTTTTGTCAACAACAATGCAATATTATTACGTTAGGCTTATTAAGCTAATTACATTGTAATTTGCAATTTATATACAATGACGCGAGGAAAGGTGCGTATTGCCTTGACTAGCTGTGTTGGTTATTCTCGTAAGAAGTTGCTACCAACAACTGGTGGTCGAATAAATACATAAAACTGTTTATTAATCAATAGATACACAAATAGAGACATAAATAAATAGGCCTACACAAATGTATAAATAAATACAGCAGATGAATACATAAATAAATAAATATATCTATAAATAAAATAGGCATAGGCCTACAACTGAGCTAAAGGAGACAGGATCATTAATTCATATCAAATTCAGTAAACATTTAATTTAGAAACAAAAAATTCAAGATTATTGACAGTATTTATTAATAATTTAACGTAGTGATAATAACGTTCCCTTTTACGCACATTATGTGTAAAAGGGAAGTTTGCTAAAGTACGAAAGTTGAGTCTAGAAGCCACTTGCAGAAGGTGTGTGTTATTATTTGATAACATAAAATAGCCCGGGATAGACACAGCACACTTCCCATTGTTCAGTTTTTTAGTTTTAAGTTATCAGAAGAATAACGCTGCATCACGCCACAGTAACGCGGTGAGAAAGCAGTATAAAAAACAGTTTGTTGATCACTGGGTTAACACCACGCATGCATTGCATTGTATGGATTTTAACAGCCACGCAAAGCAGACTTAATTAGAATACAACGGTAGAAAAATCCAAAGTGTTTAGAAAAAAACAATGTATTAGTTAAATTAATATTTAACGGCCTTACCTGATAAATCACACTGCAGAGCCCAACGAGTAACTTATTTTTTCGGAATGGGTGGCTATGGTACAATGTCCTGCTACTCTTGAGTTCACGTCAGAACCTGCGGTTACTACTGCTGTAGTAGCCGCGTGTCGTCATCACCTCTGATCCTCTTCGGCCGAGAACAAGACCCTCCCCCTTCATCCCAACAATGGTATGGTCCGACCAGGGACGTGTTTAAAACACAGGCGCGGTGTGATATAGCAAGTTGGGCCAACATTAGGGATTGTGAGTTAAGTTGACTGAAAGACTCAATGGCTCTACCTTGTGGAATAATGGAGTAATACAAATAATCCGGAAATCCTTGTGAATTTGAACACACAATTTATGATTCAATTGAATGTTGAATGTCACATGGATTGAGTTCACATTATTTTCAACGACAGTAGAGGATCTAGAATCCAGAAAAACATAAAGATAAATTTTTAATCTCATTCGAGGCTATTTCTAGGCAGCCTAAAAAAGCTAATATCAAAACAGTGTATATCTATGTATAGTGTACCTATTTCTTTTTACATATTATATTACATGTCTCTCGTAATGTTGGCAGTAGATGTATCCTTTGTTTGCAGGGTTTTTGAATGTTGGACGATTCAATTAGTTAATCAAATCTTTAAAAAAAACGGGGAAAAGTGGGGATTTGGCGCTCTCTGTTGGCCGCAAAATGGACAACCAGGACATTATATGGAAGGGGTGTGTGTAGACCATTTCTTAGAAATTCGCATTGGGAAACGCTTCCAGCGTGTACAGTCTGTCTACTGCACGTGTATAACCATACGCGCCCGTGGCCACACTTTACACGGGCGTTTGACCGGAAGATGTGTGCTTCAACCACAGCGAAACGCGGTGGTTGAAGTATTACTGATGTTGTGAATTTTCTGAACTCGATCGGACTCTCAGCACACCATCAACTGCGGCACCGTGATGCTTTCATCCATGTCCAAACTGTGGATTTAAACGTAGCACGTTTGCGTAAGTTTAACTTTTGTGATAGCGGAATACCTCGAGAATGAATGTTGGAGAGATGGTAAATAGTACTAGTAGGTCGATTATTATCTCAACCTGTGCGTGATCGCAGCGTCGACGGTGGTTCGTGCGGTGTTGTGATCGGCTGTGAAGATGAGGAGTCGCAGTAATTCCGGAGTGAAACTAGACGGCTATGCCAGGCTGGTGCAAGAGACCATCCTTTGCCACCAGGTCAGTCACACACAGTCACACGACAATAACGCAGAATTACATAACACCCATATCATATAACGTAAGAGCATAACATAACATATGTTCTAACATAAACATAAGGTTTAACATAACATAATAACGTATAAATAGCACAAAACACATTAGGCCTACATATAATACATAACATATATAGCATATATGTTACATATAACGTAACACAACATAGCCTACATACAACCTTACATATTTTGGTGATGTTACATTGAAAGGTTGTATTGAATTGATTGTTGCGTGAAAATTGTTAGGCTACGTTACATTGTTTTTCTTATCGTAGGTGTGAATGCTTTATTGCATTTTATTTACGTTCTCATACCTGTTGAAAGAATAATTCACTGCAGGCCAGCCTATACAGGAGCCGGACACTCACAAATAAACAAGCGCTTGAGCAAAGTTCACGCTCCAAAATAGGACATTGAAGTCATTCGCCTTCTGTAGAAACACTTGAATTCACACAGATGCACGCTAACCCAACAATAGACCGCCCAGGATTTCGATTTTGTAATGCATGCGGTCAGTAGGCCTACTACGTTATTTAATTAAAACAGTTGGGCGTTTGAATCCCGTTTTACCTTTGACTACCGACCTGAGGAATCATGTATTTCAAAGCATGCTGGTACCCCAGGGTTCCGACGCTCTTCTGTCATGCCTGCACAATGACGTCATTGCGATTCATACAGTGACAAGTGACAGTACTTAATACTGGTGTATGTTTAATGTTGAGTTGTGACGAGTGTGATGTGTGTTGTCTGTGTGTGTGTGTGTGTGTGTGTGTGTGTGTGTGTGTCTCTGTGTGTGTGTGTGTGTGTGTGTGTGTGTGTGTGTGTGTGTGTGTGCGTGATCACGTGTTGTTGGCCAGAACCCGGTGACAGGGCTGCTGCCCGCCAGTGCCCAGCAGAAGGATGCCTGGGTGCGAGACAACGTGTACAGCGTGCTGGCGGTGTGGGGCCTGGGGATGGCCTACCGCAAGAACGCTGACCGCGACGAAGACAAGGCCAAGGCCTACGAACTGGAGCAGGTATGAGGGTGAGGGAGGGAGAGGGAGGGGGGAGGGAGGGAAGGAAGGAAGGAGAGATAGAGAGAGAGGGGGTGAGAGGGAGAGAAAGAAGGAAGGAGAGATAGAGAGAGAGGGAGAGGGAGAGAAAGAAGGAAGGAGAGATAGAGAGAGAGGGGGTGAGAGGGAGAGAAAGAAGGAAGGAGAGCGAGAGGAAGTGAGAGAAAGCGAGATAGAGAGGGGGAGAGTGTGAGCATATAGAGTGTGCATGTCTGTGTGTGTTTGTTCAGCGATGGCTCAGGGAACACAGGGTTAGTAACCAGACAACAGCCCTGTTGTTGAGCAGGCCTGCCGAAGGTGCCCTCCGTCACACTTTCAGTGTCAAAATATTTGCGACAGGTTTTTTTTTTTGGATTGATTGCCGTGTCAACCACAGCAACGTTGGTACATGAACAGACAAGACGGGTTTACCACAGTCATACATTTACAGTTTGGAATGATGCTCATGTTACGCAAAGGAAAACGTACCACACTGTAATATGTCATTATATGTATTGTTTATAACGATGGGTGTGTTCCTTCCTGTGCAGAGTGTGGTGAAGCTGATGCAGGGTCTTCTGCAGTGTATGTTAAGACAGGTTTGTGGATTTCATCTTTGTATTCATTTTATTTCAGGACTCTGTCACAATGTCTCACTTCTCTACTGCCCACGATTTTACATAGAGACTAATGTAATGATCTCTGTGTTTTTGACTTTTCAAAGACATCACACTTGTTCTAGCATGTGTACAGCAATGACACAACAGCACCCAACATGGATTTGTTCATTAAGATATATTTCTGAATTTGCCTTTCCCATTCATTATGATATAGGAATTCTGTATTGATAACTAATGTCATAGATTAAACCGCTAATTGCATGAAATTGTATTACACAAATTGTATGAAACAGTTTGACAGTATGGGTCCAGTCTATTTGGGTGTTCCCTGCTGTAGGGTTTAAAGCCTGACATGCTGAGGTCAGATGCAGCATACCAACATCTGACAACAGGGGGCACTGTACAACCCCCCCATGGGGTACGCCAGATATCCTAACCCATACAATACAGAGCAGAGCCAAAGCAGGGGGAGGTGGGGCTGGGGGTGGGGGGGGGAACCAGCTCAACACACTTAACTTCACAGAGAGTGTGTGAGGGAGATGGAGATCTTACACTGACTGCCTATCAGTGTGCGTGTGATTGATGGACCCTTTATAATAATAATAATAATAATAATAATAATAATAATAATACATTTGATTTGGGGGCGCCTTTCAGGACACCCAAGGACACCTTACAGTGCAGGACAATATAGTTAAATAGTTAAAACAGCCAGTCATGGCAAAGACATGAAGACATGAATAAAACAAGACGAGACATAAGGTGGGTAGACATGTGTGGGAGGGGAGAATAAAACAATAATACTGTGAAGATGAGCCAAGTGGACAGTATACTGAACATTACAGTGAATAGGCCAGTTTGAACAGGTGAGTTTTGAGGTTGGATTTGAATGTTGTTATGGTTTCAGACTGTCGGATGTGTGGGGGCAGGGAGTTCCAGAGCCTGGGAACAGTGCAGCTGAAAGCTCTAGCACCCATGGTGCTGAGGCGTGATGTGGGGGTGATCAGAAGACCAGCAGAAGATGAGCGCAGGGAACGAGAAGGGGTGTAGTCCTGAAGGAGGTCAGAAAGATAGGTGGGGGCTAAGTTGTGGAGGGCTTTGAAGGTGAGTAGGAGGTTTTTGCAGTCAATGCGATATTGAACAGGGAGCCAGTGTAGTTGAATGGGAGTGATGTGATCGGATGATTTGGTGCGGGTGATGATCCGGGCGGCAGATTTCTGAATCATTTGAAGCCTGTTAAGCAGTTTGGTGGGAAGGCCAGAGAGAACAGCATTGCAGTAGTCGATCCGTGATGTGACACATGCGTGGACCAAGACTTCAGTGCTAGATTGCGACAGGGATGGGCGAAGTCTGGAAATGTTGCCAAGGTGGAAAAAAGCTGTCTGGGAGATGTTTTTTATGTGCTTCTTTAGCTGTCAGCTGATAGGTGGAGCGTGACTAGATTGGCCTCCCAGAACTAGCTACGCCCATATGTGTTGCTTTCATAGTTTGTCCTTTTGCTGCAATTTTGGTGTGTGTGTGTCTGTGTGTGTGTGTGTGTGTGTGTGTGTGTGTGTGTGTGTGTGTGTGTGTGTGTGTGTGTGTGTGTGTGTGTGTGTGTGTGTGTGTGTGTGTCTGTGTGTGTTTAGGTAGCAAAGGTGGAGAAGTTCAAACACACCCAGAGCACCAGGGACTGCCTGCATGCTAAGTACCACACCCCCACCTGCGCCACCGTGGTGGGGGACGCACAGTGGGGTCACCTGCAGGTCGACGCCACCTCCCTCTACCTCCTTCTGCTGGCTCAGATGACTGCGTCTGGTAGGCTATCATAACTCATAACCTATTGTAGTTAATAACATAACTTAGTACTACCTCCTCCTGCAGATGACCGCATCTGGTAGGATATCATAATATCATAACCTATCATAGTTACTAACATAACTTGATATTACCTCCTCATATTGCCTCAGATTACTGCTTCTGGTGTGATATCTCAATACCATAACTTTTTGTAGATATGTTAACCTCCTCATACTGGCTCAGATGGGCACTTCTGGGATGATGTCATAATAATAATAATAATATCTTATTATATTGAATAACCAACCTTTTTATAAAAAAATTACTTAATGCCACCTCCTTTTGGATCGTTGAAGGCCATGCCTAACCCACCCTGCTCCTCCGTGTATCTGAACATCTCAACACTAAATGAATGTCCAGAAGGTGACAGCTTGTTGATCACCTCCTGCTGCAGGGCTCCGCATCATCTCCAACCTGGATGAGGTGGCCTTCATCCAGAACCTCGTCTTCTACATCGAAGCAGCCTACAAAGTAGCCGTAAGTAACGCAGCTCTGCAGGAAGAAGAGAAAGACGTGTAGCTCAGAGAGTTGCAAGCTAGTTATGGAGGGGAATCAAGGCTAGGTTAGCCACCGATTTCAGCCAATCCAGAACCGGGATTGTTATAGCCAATCTATTGCTAGAAACTCTGCTGTTTATGCTATGAAATTCATTTAGCACATGTACTCATCTCCTGTTGGTTGGTGTAATGATGTTGTGGATTTTCTGCAGGATTATGGGATGTGGGAGAGAGGAGACAAGACAAATCAGGGCATTCCCGAGCTCAATGGCAGCTCTGTGGGCATGGCCAAGGTATGACAGCCCATAATAACCCTGACAGCCCCCCGTCATACCTGACTGAGCTTAGAGACTCTTGTTATTCTTAGCCCTGCATTGTTGATTATGTTTTGATGACAACACACCTTGTTGTGGATTATCCCTTATGTGTCTGTTTGTGTGTGTGTGTGTGTGTGTGTGTGGGGGCTTGCAGGCAGCTCTGGAAGCCATCGATGAGCTGGATCTATTCGGGGCCCATGGGGGCCCCAGGTCAGTCATCCACGTCCTGCCTGATGAGGTGGAGCACTGTCAGGTACAGCTCTGACAGCCTCCAGATGGGGTAGGACCCTCACAGCCTCTAGAAGGGTTAGGGCTCTCACAGCCTCTAGAGGGGTTAGGACATACCGGAGGGCTTATGACCCTCAATCCCTATAGAGGGGGTAGGACCCTCACAACCTCTAGAGGGGCTAGGACCATCACGGCCTCCAGATGGGGTAGGACCTTCACAGCCTCTAGAGGGGCTAGGACCCTCACAGCCTCTAGAGGAGTGAGGACCTACTGGAGGGCTTATGACCCTTAGTGCCTATAGAGGGGCTAGGACCCTCACAGCCTCTAGAGGGGTTAGGGTTCACATGTGTCACGTCTCCTCCTCTCCGCCTCCAGGCCATCCTGTGCTCCATGCTGCCACGGGCCTCCACCTCCAAGGAGGTCGACGCCGGCCTGCTGTCCGTCATCTCCTACCCTGCCTTCGCCGTGGAGGACCCTGAGCTGGTGGCCGTCACCAAGTCGGAGATCATCAGCAAACTGCAGGTACACGGCTGGTCTGCTCCAGGTACCCCGTTCTAATTGGTTCTATTCCATTGTTTCACAGTCGGTTCTATTTCATTGTATTTGGCTCTGGTCTATTTCATTTAGCATTCTGTATGTTCTTTCTGGTACTATATTGTACTATTTTTTCCGAGTTGGTTCTGCTTGGTTCTATTGTATTTGGTTCTATTGAGTCTTATTTGGAACTTGGTTCTCTTTTATTGTATGGATGTCGGTGACAGAACGTGTCTCCTCTGCGGTGTTTCAGGGTCGCTATGGCTGCTGTCGCTTCATCCGAGATGGATACCGATGTCCCAGAGAGGTGGGAACATCATGGACATGATGAATAGTATATATTATATAATATATATTATACACTACATGACATGATTTATTTTGATGAGTTGTCCCTCTCATTATCGTGTTGACATGCACTGTGTGTGTTGACAATCGGTCCTGTGTGTTCTGGGAGTTCACTCCGTGTGTGGTTCTGTCTGTAAGGAACCGTCTCGGCTACACTACGACCCTGCAGAACTCAAGCTGTTTGAGAACATAGAGTGCGAGTGGCCGGTGTTCTGGACCTATCTGGTGCTGGACGGGCTCTTCAGTGGAGACCTGGTTCAGGTACTGGACCTCTGATACTGGTACCAGTTCATACTCGAGTCACAGAGAGTGACACATACAGTCACGTACTGATCCATACTGAATCTGATCCGTACCGATACAAAGGACTACAGTTCCCAGCAGCCTGTGCTGTGTCTGCCTGACAGGTACAGGAGTATTCAGAGGCCCTGGAGGGCATCCTGATCAGAGGGAAGAATGGAATCCGCCTTGTACCAGAACTGTACGCTGTTCCTCACGACAAGGTCAGCATTTTCTTCTATTCCGTCCTGTTCCATTCCATTCTATTCTATTCTATTCTGTTCTAATCGACTCTAGTGTCTGTTATTCTACTCTACTGCACAATGTTCTCATATGTGTTATTGTATTATGTTCTTATATTTTATGTTTTTCTATCTTATTCTATTCCATTCTATCTGCTGTATTCTAATCTTAGATGATCTTAAAGCCCATGGTGCAGGTTAAACACCACTTTCGATTAATGGGTACATAAAGCACTCAAGATATGTATATAAGTTAGAAATGTCCAAAATGGTGTTAAAGTCCAGTTTTTTGTAGTTTTTGGTAGTAACGGGTTATTTTTAATGCGATTCGGCGATGACGTCACATGAGGGAGACGTGGTGGAAGGTAGCCTCAGCCTTGTACTAGAACTATGGCATCTAACTGGGATGAGGAAGAGGTGGCAAGACCCACAATTAATATTTATGATGGCCCACAGCCACATAATTTCGAACCGGTTAGACGTGAGAGGGCGAATGAGGAAATGCGTGATTATATTGGGAAACTACCCATAGAAAGAACAACCGTTCAAACTTATATCGGAAGTGGCGCCTGCCCTGTCGGCGACTCGCTACCAGCAGTGTGAATGTGTTTGTCCGTGTCTTGTTTTACCGTCGTGTCACTGTTTTGACCGCAAGAATCACACGCAATATGCCAGGATTTAAAGTGCATGCGTTTGGACTTATATGGTTAGTTATATGGAATGGATTTATTCGCATGAAGGTACAAGGCTTTGGAGTGTCTGACCCAGCAGCAGTCGTTTCCTACAGCATGGGTGAACTCTACAGCATTTGGGATACAATGGCAAACTGTGGCCATCCACGCTTGGATTTACCTCCTTAGTTAAAGCGAAGGAAAAGAGGCCGACGGAGCGGCATTAGGGTGAGGAACAGGCTCAGGAAGCACAAGCCTGTCCTACCATCTGTGATTATGGGCAACGTGTGCTCCGTAGCACACATTTCATCTCCTTTTCATATTAGCATACTGTGTTGATCCATGCCGCCTTGCTACGGAATCCAACGTATTGTGTTTTGTCACAGGTTAATAAACTGACGAA
>OMKI01047244.1:0-18072 GCA_900302315.1 Phycis blennoides
TCACCCACGGTTCCCTCCCCGTTACCCAGGTTCCCTGCCATTCCCTCGCTGTTGCGCACGTTCCCTCCCCTTCACACCTGTCCGCGCCGTTCCTTCCCTATTGCAAACGTTCCCCACCGTTCCCTCCCTATTACACACGTTCTCTGTTGTTCCCTCCCCTTCACACCTGTCCGCGCCATTCCTTCCCTATTGCAAACGTTCGCTACCGTTCTCTCCCTATTACACACGTTCTCTGTCGTTCCCTCCCCTTCACACCTGTCCACGCCGTTCCCTCCCTATTGCAAACGTTCCCTACCGTTCCCTCCCTAGTACACACGTTCTCTGCCGCTCCCTTCCTGTCACACCTGTCCACGCGGTTCCTGTAATCAAAGACTCGCAGAATTGACTTGTCAATTCCTCACTGTCAACGTTCATCGGAGCGTGATGGCGGGTCAGGGGCAATATTTTGAGACAAACCCACGGCTAACGTGTTCATCTCGATGCGCACACACACACACACACACACACTAGAGGAAGAGACTCTCACTGACGGTCTGAAGGTCGGGGCAGCAGGAGCCTGCCCATCACTCAGAGACGGTGTGGGACATCGTGACCGACCCGGTCACCCGGCGGCCCTCCTGAGGAGGAATTTATCGTCGGCGCGACGGACCAATGAGCGGAGTGCACCGCGCGTGTCTGCCGCGTTTGTCGTCGCGGCGCCGCCGCAGAGGACGCAGTGTGTACGGACTCCGCTCGCGCAACGCGGACATTTCAGAGGTGCCGTGGCACAACTCGCTCGTGTGTGTGTGCGTGCGTGTGTGTGCGTGTGTGCGTGTGCGTGTGCGTGTGTGTGCGTGTGTGTGTGTGTGTGTCTGAGGGGTAGTGGTATGGCTGCAGAGAGCACTGATTGTAGTCCACTGAAGGAGCCCACGTGTTGTGTTGGTGTAAAAAAAAAGCACTCTCTGCTGGGGAGAAACGACGCAAGACGCAAGAACAAAAAAGGTGTTCCCACCGTTTCTTAACGCATCCCGGCGTGTCAGTGGGAGAGCATATTGTGATGGATGGTAAACAGGGCTGTTGCTTGAGAATGCCGCGCTAGGGTGCGCGCGCGCACACACGCACACGCACACGCACACACACACACACACACACACGCACACACGCACACACACGCACACGCACACACGCACACACACAATTACATCCTCCCTCACTCATTCTCCACACCTACATGAGAAGTCGGGGACAGCGGGTTTGTAAACATACATACATAAAGTATATTTTGAATATATACAGTATATACACATGCCTCAACAGCTGCGGCTCCCATACCTTGCTGTGAAGCTCTGCAATGGACTGGTTGAGCTTCTCTTGTTGCTGGGACAGATACTGCTGGTAGAGGCCCAGCAGCTCCTGGCACTCCTTGTACTGCTGCTGCAGACCTACAGGCATCAGAGGTTAAGGGGCCAACTGGAATCCCTTTTTTTGAACAGGACTTACAATACATCAACCTGGCCCAGAATGGTGAACCCCTGTCTGCCGGTCCACAGCATGTGCACATTAAGCAAAGCATGGCTCCCAATTGTTTGAGATTTGACCTACTTGATATCAGCACTAGTTCGAGCAGCCAAAAGACACCATGCATCGCAATACGGGGCACCAGGATTGCAATATACAACGCAGATGCAATCCTACTGTGAAACACGCGAGGGCTAAACCATGACAGGGTGTGACTCCACCAACAACCACTAGACACAAGTTACTTTCTAGTATAACACTATTGGCTTTTAATCGACTTCAAATCAGCTGGATTGAAGCATATTGTGCGCTTTGAGCATATTGTTTTGGCATCGCCGAGGAAACACCTGGCTGCTGTTCTGTGGGGCCATTGTTTTCACTGTTGGATTCGGGGAGCATTCATTTGGAACCATTAAAAGGCAGAGGTGTCCCGGTATCGCAACATAACGCACACCCTTGGAACGTTATTGTATTCAAGTATTCAACAGCGCCGTGTTATAATAGAACACAAGACGCATTCGTACCGGAATGCAATGTCAGACAGACAGACCTACGACATCTTGTGGCTGAGGAGGAAAAAAAAAAAAAAAAACACACATACGTACAAAAGTGTGTATTCGATTTATATTATTTGTTGAACGCCCCTTCACTGAATGTGAATCAGCCTGTGGAATCTTCTTTCCTTTAAAACAAAAAAAATATAAAATATATCACAGCGAAAGTAGACTAGAGAACGAGAGAGAGCGAGAGAGCGAGCGAGCGAGCGAGAGTCGAGGCAAACTTGAAAAGCAGAAAAGTGCAAAAAAAAAAAAAAAAAAGTGGCCAACAAAATCAAAGTTGTTGTCATGGCAGCGAGCTGTCGCCATCTGGGTCGGGCCAAGCGGCGTGGCGCCGGGCTGGCCGGCGTCGTGTGAGGCAGCCTGCCAGACAGAGAGCTGGCAGCGAGCGCCGAACTAATCTGGAACCCAACCACCGCTGCGACACGGGAGCCCACTAATGACGCCCGCCGCAGCACCCCGCATATACAAAAAGATCATGAACACGGAAGTGGGGGAAAAAAACACAAGGAACCACACAAGAAACACGCGCAGCCCAACAACACTCACTTCACACCTGCGGCCGGGCAGGAGGGCGTGTGTGCGCGCAGACACACACGCACACGCACACGCACACGCACACACACACACACACACACAAACACACACACACACACACACACACACTTGCCCGCGGCGATGAAATAGCCTACGCACAACCCCCCCCCCCCCCCTCCCAATAAAGTAGGCTGTGCACACACGGCCACGGCCTTAGGTGACCGTAAAAGTGTGACTCCTCCAGGAAAAATCCTTTTATGAAGGTGGGCCAGGAGACGGCAGAGGGGGGGGGGGGGGGTCCAACACTGCTTGGCAGAAGAAAAAAAAGAAAGAAGAAAAGCTCAATTTAAACAGCAACTCACAGCTGGGACTCACGACTGCATGGAAGGTAGAGTCCATAAGAAAACACTCCGAGTCCACACCGGCCGCCTTTAAATCAGCCCGTAGAAACCAAACCGAGGGGGTCAAATGTGTGTGGCTGAGCGTGGGTGGCTTCAAATTGAAAAAACCGCGCGATGGACAAACGCGGCCGAGCAGCCTCCATAAACATGGAGAGAAACACTTTTGATTGAGGCCGGGGAGTGGTTCCTCTGGAGGAGGAGGAGGAGGAGGAGGAGGAGGAGGAGGAGGAAGGGCATCACAAGGACACCCCATCATGTAAACACGGGGCACGTGTGAGGTTTACGCAGCGCTCGGTCCGGCGGGGAATCAACTGAATACGCGTTTATATGACTGCTGCCGCCGCCGCCGCTGCTGCTGCTGCTGCTGCTGCTCGTCTCCCAAGAGAAGATTTACAACACTGTCTGCCGCCGGGAGGCAGGGCGAGTCAATGCGTTCCCTCCGAGCGGCCGCTCGTGGGTACAAACACCAGCGAGAGAAACCCCCCCCCCCGCTGAACGTCGGCGTCAGACATGGCGCGCGGGTTTTGCAGCTTGAACTGTTAACTGTAAGGCAAACGGCCGTTATGAATTTGTTAAGAGTGTCCAAATCTTGCCACCAATGAAGACGCGCGTGGCGCTCGTCGGCGGTCCGGGTGCGGCAGCATCCCAGGGCCGGGGGCCATGGCAACACACCAGGGCAGAGACAGGCAGACAAAGTCTCCTGCACGGGGAAATCTGCGCCAAAGAGGAGCGAGAAGACCCAATAAAACCCCCGCCTCTGTGTTGCACTAAACATGATTCTTCCTCCAGCCTTGAGAGGCCGGCCAATCGGGGGCCCGAGAACTCAGCAAACTAGTCTGGGTTGATTTTTTTTTTTTTGGGGGGGGGGGGGGGGGGGGGGCTGGTCCAGTTTTTTATCAGAGTGGCAAATAAAAAGAAAGGAAAATGGCAACGACTAACTGCCTCACCGTTCTGCGGCGAAAATACACAGAGCCGAGGGCTGGAGTCGGAGAGGCCTCAGACGGGCCCTGTCAGAATGATTCACTCTCCTGTCAGGCCAGCGCACAAATGAAATAATGAAATCCACCTCAAGGTGGAACACATTTGCACAGGAGGGGGGAATATTTTAAAGCTTTAGCACAGTGTGTCAAGTCAACCACACTGAGCCACAGAAGGGGAAGAGATAGAGCAAGAGTGCAAGGGAGAGAATGTCTGTGAACGTGCGCGCGCGCGTGCGTGTGTGTGTGTGTTTGTGTGTGTGTGTGTATGTGTGCGTGTGGCTGTGTGGGTGTGTGTGGGGGTGGGTGTCTATAGGCAAGACAGCAATGATGGGTAAGCGATTGAAGTTTAGGCAGCAGCTTTAACGCCTGACAAATTGAAAATAAGACCGGGTAGCGCAGAAAACAGGAAAAAACACTGAAGGAAACAGAAAGTATTCTCCTCTATAAAGTACATAAAGTACAGCAAGAGTATTTTTCTCCGTCTCATCGGTTTGGTACGCCAGTACATTGCACTTCGGTAAGCCGTTAAAATGTCAAGCAAAGTAAGACACGTTTTGTTGGTTCATATATTGGGCACTCGAAAACAAATAATTGTTTGGTTAAACCAATTCCAAGTATGCAATGACTAGGATTATTTACCTTCAACTGTGGTTAAAAAAAAAGTCACTCAACTGAAAACAACATAAAAAAAAGATATACAAAGCGGTACAATATAACAACAGTGTTGGAATTCCTCTCTGAATGACTCCCATCAATGGCTAATGTGCAAGGCTGGCAGTGTTTAATGTTTCCAGGGATAACACATTATTAGACAGGCATACCTGGGTGCCAATGTCCCCCTGACTTTGGTTCTATCCAGGGTCCAAGTGCCTTGCAGCGCAACAAAAAGACATCCTTTCCTCTTGAAAGTCATTTCATCCTGATTGCCAGACAGTTCCAAATGTCAAATAAACTCACAAAATATCAAGGGAACATTTCCCTCTCATCCTATGCGGCTAGAGGCTAAAATACAGCCCAACATAGTGGCTGCGCTCGATAACCCTGAATCTTTGTTAGATAAGATAAGCCCTTACCTAATGGAATTAGTCATGACAAGATTCTCCTTCCCCATGTTTGCCTTTGGTGTCTCCTTAACCTTTCGCAGAAGTGCTGGAATCGCCCAGCTGAGAAGTGCGTTTCTGACTCCTGTGTGCACTTTAAAGACTATGTTGTCCCCCTGAGGTATTTTGATCCCAACGCTTTTTTTTCCCCTCAAATGCTTTTTTAATGGAGTTTAGAAGTTTGGTGTAAATGCCAAGTCTCTGAGCCAAAGAGCCTTTAATTGAGTTGTGGTTTCCCTCATTTTCCCTGCCGCGTTGCCAATTGTGCAATTACCAGGTGGGTCAATTACTCTTCATATTACTCTTTATATTTTGCAATGTTTTCCACTCAAATTGACTGCTGGCTATATTCTGGTTTGACCCGAGTGGGATCGTGAAAACAGGTAAGCCGCCTGTCAGATGTTTGAACCACCCGAACGTCTGAGCAACTAGCAGCAGTCAGAGTTTGAAGTGTGGCAAGATGGAGACATATTCAAAGTATGTGTTGTGACTGGCTTTGTGATGAAACTGTAAAACAAATGTAAAAGAAAAGGGCTGTACATCTCTATATAAGGACTAGTTGTTTACCCTCCATTATCTTGTTAACAGTAAAAAAGATAGATAGACTAGTTAACCACTAGCAATACTTTGCCAATGGCAATGCAAAAGAAAACCGCTACATTAGAAGTTTACATCAAATATGTAAAATAATGCTGCACTTGATCACAATCTTCTGAACAGTGGGTAGTTTTAACTCTGCTCTTAGTCAACACTGCCCCCTGTAGGAAAGCCTCGGTGTGGCACACTGAGAAGCAAAGAGCCATGATATTATGTTTACTTTACTTCAAAATCCAGTGTTTCAAAGTTAGGTGGCCGCTAGCGGTGACGTTGCACATGGCAACCAACTGAATACCCGTCCTCGCCCCTCCCTTTACAATGACTACGGTGGCCTGTACTGGTCTGAATTGTGTAAGGTGCCAAGAGGGTAGTACCAAAATGATGTCATTGTCTACAACAGCATAAAGTAGCAAAGTGTCAAGTGATGAGGTTCCTTGATAGATCTATGCATTGTATTTGGAAATTTAGTCTGTAAATTTAAAACTAAAGGTCAACTACAAGCTAAGGTCTTTTACATTGAATGCAATTGTTAATAGCAGATAGCCTAAAGCCTACTTTTAGTTATCCAAAAAAAAAAAATCGACATCAAAATATTTCCACGTCTTACTCGACACTATTTTACACTCGGATTAAATAGTGTGTGAGGCTCCTTTCTAATTGAATCCGCTAAACACTGGATATTCTGAGAAAAGGATGGAGCATGCGCCCCTTCACTAGTCCATATGAGGCGCGGTCAGGAGAGGATTAAGCTTCTAGGACACACATACAGTATATAACGCCACGGTGTGTGTGTGTGTGTGTGTGTGTGTGTGTGTGTGTGTGTGTGTGTGTGTGTGTGTGTGTGTGTGTGTGTGTGTGTGTGTGTGAAGATCTGTGGAGCTTCGCTTGGCCGGCAGTGGAGAGGGTTAAGCTACTCGTACACTTACAGTATAACAGCACGATGTGTACACAACGTGGGCACTAAAAAAGCATCACAAATGGGTCCATGGGGATAACGTGCCCCCTCTCCTTCCTAAAACTCTTGAGCCAAAAACGATTTTCTTTTATTGAATTAAAAAAAGGCATTCTCTCTAGAGCCGTTTGTCTGTTCTGGGCGGCCGGAGAAACATGGCGGCCCCCCTAGAAGAGGACCCCCTCCATAGGACCCGCTGCCTATGGAGACGTAAAGGCCTCATTCCAAGGTAACACAAAGACAGCAATTCTTATTTTCATGGGAGTGTACACTAATTAAAACATACTTATGAATATTATATTTAATTTCTGCCAGATGCCACTAAATTCTACACACTTCCCCTTTAACATCTATAATCCATATAAAAAATACCCAAGAAAATAAGATGAACCACCAAAGAAAATATGTTGAAACAGTTGCAATCATGAAACAGTCCTTCGTTATTCTCACCGAGCAAAAACAAATCCTTTTTGGATTTTACCATTTGTGTATCCTGGCACTGCCCCTCAAATGTATTCCCCAACATAATTAGTTTGTTGCAACTGATTTGTTAGTGCTAAACCAATTACAGTAGTTTCACTGATTAATTTAATCTGCCATTGGTAAAACACAGAAATTAAAAGTCCCTAGGGTGGCTAAAAAGCAAACAGAAATATGTATCATGTACCCTGGCCCCAGATACTCTGAAATGCACCTGTTTTTTCTTTTTGCACAACACATGGCGTTTTAGTTAAGATAAAACTCTGCTCTCCCAAGTACGCATGCACTTGTGGAGAGAGGGGACACTCAAAAGAACCAAGGAGAAGATAGGATTAATAAGGTAGGCCTAATCAGTCAGCATATGTTTTGGGCTAAGGTAATGTGCTAAATGCATCAAGCACTGGATGGAAGATTAATTGAAAATAAACAATAAAAAGAGGCATACATCACTGGTGCCACCATTTTATAATTGGCTTGTCATAAGGAAGGGCAGGTTCGATGCCCATGAATTGCTGCATTACAGACCTGGCAAGTTGCCTCATCAAATAGGACGCCAGAACTCCTGCAATATGGGTTCAAAGGTTTTCTTCTATAGGGAAAATTAATAAAAGGTTTCATGGTATCATTACATAATAAAAAAATCATTACGTTGGCTAAATTAGTATTTCGACTTAAAAACAAAATCAATAGACCAAGTCCCATTAGAAAATGAGTACATTTTCCACAAAGAAAGGTATTTCAAATTTGTATAGAGAGGGCAAGATAGTTGGGGAAAAAATATTTGATCTGCAATCACCCCTAAGAAAGACGCCTCATTCAAAGTGTCGGCTAAACGGTAAATGTTCAGAAGTGGCAATGGTCCCAATGCATAGATGCTGCATCCTGGTTTGGTGTGTTTTATCAACAACAACAAAAAACTATGCCCAAACTAAAAGCACGGAGGCCCCAAGTAATAACAACGACACAACCGCCAACCGAGAGCGCGGCGACACCAGAGAACACGACGCAGGAGTTTGTCCTCGCGGAAAGGATACCTTCCCTCTCATGCACAATGAGGACGTTTTGCTGCTCCAGCTGTTGGATCTTGCGCTCAAACGTCTCCTGTTCGTCCCGCAGCCGCTGCACGGACTCGTCCTTCTCCTCGCTAACTCTGGGAAATGGAAATGAGCCGCCGCACTGTTACGGCGGAACTGCATTATGCATTTGCATGCAAGCCTTTGTAAACATGTCACCCTCGTGCTCGGGGGGACAATATGCTAATTCCGAGAAGTGTTGTGTGCAACACCGATCTGTTAAACACATTTTATTTCAGGCGACACTCGGAATACGTTTTCATTCAAATGCCTTGCCTCGCTAGTTCCTCGATGAGGTTAGCAATACGTCTCTTATCTTCTGGGCAGAGGTCCTTCAAACTGGTCTGGGTTCTGGTTGTCTGGGTCTGGAACAAAACACATTGCAAGCACCTTTATGTATATAAAACAAACAAAACAGATTTGTGCTTTACATCAAATACATACATTCGGTCCCCGCAACATTTTGTCCAATAGGCTACAGCATAACACAATTTACACTGAGAAGTAGATCAGAACACACTAGGCCTATCTGTTTACCTGTGATAAGGGGATGGCTTTATCACCGTATGCAGGGGCGGCTTGTTTCATGGGGACAGCGGTGTGTGGCTGGAGCAGGTCCTGTGCTGTTACAGTCAGTGATGGAGACACTCTGTGACGCTGAGGCTTCTCCATTCGGGTGCTTTTTTTACAGTCACGCGTGTCTCTCATTTTCGTGACTTTCTCACTCGACCTGGCAATGCCAAACTTTGTGTCTCTGCTCACTCCTAAGGAGGTATGAAGGCAAAAAGAAAATCGAACACATGATGAAGTTGTGTAGATGAATATGGTGATCTTTCATTGAAAGAGTGAGTTACACTCACCTGGAACAAGCACCACGGACTGCTCTTCTTCTGATGCTGAGATGACAAGTTCAGGGGACGACCACAAGACGTGAAGCCTTTCAGCATCATAACATCATATCCTATTCCAACATACTGGGAGGAAAAAGGCACACATATACTATATTGAATGTAGCCCTGCTGCCCTAGTGTGGTGTTAGATCAACGCGGAGCCCTTATACCTCAGCCAATATAATGGCAAACATACAACAAATAAAACTTCACCGCTTGTCAAAACTTTCTTAAAATGTCAGAAGTTGTAAATAAGGGGGTATATTTGAAATTTCTGGTTTACTGCGTGTTTCTGTTCTTCGGAAGTCCAGATACATAAAGGATACTGTAGTTAATCCAAAATATTCCTGACTCTTCACTTCTCGTCTGGGCTGCCGCCATGTTGAAACTACCGCCACTCCCCGGGAACCAGTGTTGCGAAGGAAATCAAGTCCCACCCTTTCCTGTGGACGCAAAAGACGATTGGTTGTTCCCTGAATATATTTTTCAGGGAACGTTTTCTATTGGTTAAATTCACTTCCTCGAAGTATGTTATTTTTAAACTACATTTCCCAGATGTACTTTGTACTGGTACCTGATGCTGTTTGTACTCCAGCTCCATTGGTGGCGGTAATGTCACAAATAATAAGAAGAACCGGCGAATGATGCTGAAGGTGCTGTATATGGATTTGCCATCGTATAGTTGTTATCAGCTGGTAAATGATACATCATATGCTCCAAGGTTTTCTCTTATCTTGAGAACTTGCCAAGATAAGAAATATGGAAGAGAAAAAGGGTGTCGCTGAAAGGCTGACACTTGGCATTACCCGAATACTTGGTGTGTAACTGTTGAATTTATCCGACATGGAAATCATTGATTGCAATGCTAGTTGATGTAAACACTGGCCCGTAATGAATGTGGTAAGGCTACTGCTATTCCCACTTAACATTGTATACATATTTGACTTAAATATTTTCTAGAGAGCATGCCTGGTGTTGCAGATACTCGGTTTGTAGAGAGGGAACCTGCAGAGAAGAGATCTTTGCTGTCATGGGAACAGGTGACAAACAAACCACACACACACACACACACACACACACACACACAATAGGGTAATATCGCGCTTTGTTTGTCTTGTAGGCTTTACGGTGCATGCATGTGTAATGTATTGGTCGTTAAGACTCACTTATATTTCTCTCTTCAGAAAAACACATGCATTCTTCCAGAGGACCTGCGAGATTTCTATTTGACAACCGATGGGTTTACACTCACATGGAGTGTCAAACTTGATAGTAGGTGTTCAAAGTCCAAAAGAAAAGTCATTGAACGCACATAATCATAGTAGTAGAATACTTCAAGTCCATGATGTATGATTTTCATATGATATAAACATTACTTTGCATGTGTGTTTCTATTGTACAGATGAGTGTGTGCCAGTCGGCTGCATGATGATTAACAGTGTGGTGAGGCTGCAACAACTGCATCCCCCATCAACCCTTTTCTCCCTGCCTAATGCGCCCACACTGGCTGACCTAGACTGGGATGGGAGCAGCTCAGAAAGTGGTAAAGCTAACCTAACCTAAGCTAGCCTCATTCTTCTTCAGCAAGAGGTTGTTCTTTCCTCAATGATTTATCCTAGATGGTGGTTGTATAATGTGTATATGAGCTGAAAGGAATACATAGAATTAGGTTGAAGGGATGTACATTTAGAAAGTAACACAAGTATACGGTCAGAGGCAACTAATTATAGTAAACTATAAATGGTAGTCACACATTGAATATCTGCAGCCTTATCATGTTTGCATTCATTATTGTATCAACACAACAACATCAATTTGACAGAATCAGAAGATTGTCCCGCTGTACCTCATTTTGATTCTCGAAGTCGGATCTTTGAGCTGGATTCCTGTGGCGGAAATGGAAAAGTATGCCTGGCCTATAGGAACTGCTGCCAAGGTTTGATTTTGGTCATCCTTTTATTTACTTTATTAATTGAATAGCATAAAAAAACACATACATAAAAAAGGCTTCAAAAAAATTTAATCAGCATTTCCTTCCCCAGGGGTTGTAGCCCAACAAAGTGACATTTGGTTCCTTGACCGCTCTCTGTACTGGCACTATTTGACACCTACCTTCACCTCCTACTACCGCCTGATGCTCACACACCTGGGCCTGCCTGAGTGGCAGTACACCTTCACACCCTATGGACCCAGTCCCCAGGCCAAGGTAGGGAATGCCCCAGACAATGTTCTTATTCTTGAAAGTATCTTCGATGTATTTCCTTGTAATGTATTTTTGGGAAGATCTGTATTATGCTTTATCATGGGTGGATTAGTTTTGCGGCCCGTAATCCGAGTGTTAAAGCGGAAATATTTTAGTATTTAGTTTATCTGAATGCTACTTGCGTGAGGAAATGTCAACGCAATGGGTTAGCCTCTGCGTGATACATTTAGTTTGGGTTTGAGAAAGGGTTCGTTTTTTTCTTTATCCTCCCTATTGGAAGACGTGACGATGTGTCCTCTCCCTCTCCCTCTGTAGCAGTGGGAGTCTCTGTACCCACCGCTAACCTTCCAACGCGAGCCGGGCCCGGTGCACCCCACGGGGGACAACCATTTCAACAACAAGCTGGACCCCACCAAGGCTTTCAAAGGCAAATCCAAAGTGGCCACACCGAAGAAGAAGCAGTCCGCCCAGAGCGGTGCTGGGGGCTCCGGCAAGGGTCACGTCAGTGTGGGGAAACATGCTGTGATCCGACGTTGAGAACCCCTGTTCACATGCATCTTTTGCTAGACCCTCCCCTTCGGACAATATCTGCCCAAAGCTTTGGTTTAAGATACACGTTTCAGTGAGCAGTACCTACAATACCGAGGGACGCACGATCTATAATCTATCCAGGTATTTAGCGCTATTCCGAGTATTATAAGGTTTCAGAGGCAGCATGAAAGCTATGTTGTGTTTTTAACTTACTATACAGATGTGGGAAAACAGGTATTTTGCCACATTTATATTTGCAATTGTTTTTGCTCTGAGGGGCGGTTTCATTGATTTTGTTGGTCTTGGCATGGACCACCCATCTCACTGGTGTTAACCTCGCAAGCTTGACGTCCGGTACGGACCGTAGCCGCGAGGGAGGAGCCCCACGTCCATCAATACTCTGTGTTTCTTTGTAGCTATGGTTTGATTGTTTCAGACAGCTCATACCCAGGAGGGCCACGCTTGAAGACAAAACACACCTCAATGCAATTTGAAGGGTTGACAAAATGAGTCAAGTTAAATCAGAAGATGGCTTGAGGTCGGAAAATAGTTCTCTCTGGACCGGGGCAATGTCCAGTGTGGGTTCGTCTGTTTGATCCTGTGGACACACAGGACACCAAGTGGTAGCAGTGGTACCAAGCAGTGTGAGAGTCGATTTAACGTCATCGTTTCCAGCAGACAAGTTAATCAGGAATTTCCTCTTGTTTCTCGACAAAGGACATAAGTAATCCAAGGACATAAGTAATCCAAGGACATAAGTAATCCAAAACTCTTTGGAATTGCCGGTGGCCCTTTACACCCCCCAGGCACTGCTTGGGTTAACAGCGTGCAACAGCGTGCAACATATCTCTCTCTCTCTCTCAGTTGCAGGTGGGGCTATTCAAACCGGCAGCAGCGGCTGTGTGAAGCAAAATTGAAACTGATGGCCTCCCCCTAGTTTCTGTCTCTGTCCTCTGAGATTGGGACGGGGGTCTCTCCCCGGCCAATGCGGAGGCTCAGCAGCCTGGTTCCCACACGTTATCCTGGCCTAAACGTGACTTCAACTTACACTGAATGTTGATTTTCATTGTTACAAAGTACGGGGGGGGTGATTAGGCAAGGTTAGACGTCAAACCTGCTCCTTGGAACACGTCCCCGCCATGTTGGCGAAGACACACGGTATTCACACTTGGGTTGAACTGTTGGGAGATGGCCTAAATGTTTTGCTGCTACCTTGATAGGTTACTCATTTTAGTGTATACTGTATACGTATGTATACTGTATATGTGTATAGTTTAATTTATTTGTAACAATAATAAAAAAAAATCCTGTGTCACTTACTTGAAGTCACTGTCGGTGGTCATAATTCACCTCTTGCACACTAATCCGGCTCAATCTGCAATCTACTAATCTACTAGTCAATTGAAGTTTTAAAATGCATGCTTCAGCTGCGTACATTCCCGGCTGAACACACACATCACATATCTCGGGTTCCTCTCTCCTTCGCTCGGGTGAAAGAGTGAGGTGCGGGGGACACAATTCCCCAGAAGTGTCTGTCACACGTCAGCATAGCTGTGTTTCTCCAGAGGGGCCATTTCCTGCTCTTGAAGGCCCTTCTGCTCACACACGAGGGCCGGGTGATGAAGCTCTACAAGCATCTTGTACAGTCCTGCACCCATCACACCACCTAACAAGGGAGCGGTCACAGGCACCCACCACCACCCGTTTCCGGCTCTGCGAGAAGAAGAAGAAGAAGAAAAAATCAAAACGTGTGACACTGAGTCTTGTTGACGTTGCATGGAGTCAACATAGCAATGCAACTGCAAATAAGGGATCTCTCCGTTGTGGAGAGATAGGAAAGTGGGTGTGTTTGCTGCGATCGTTTCGTTTTTCTTGTTATGTTGGTTCCAGTAAACGAATGAATCAAAGTAATACAAACAAAGGCATGGTTTTAACCTGGTAAAGCTGCTTAAGGGCTGTGTAATGAATGTAGTATTCAAAACAGTTTAATCAAATGAAAAGCCGCTTCACTCAGTTGGTTTCCCTATGGTGTTTTTTGTTTTTTTCCAGTTTGTTTTTCTTATTGACTGTTGGTGGGAGACCAGCTCTTCCCGGTCAATAGACGAGAGACCAAATCAAAATTCCCTCTCGTCTTCATCATCACCTGAACACCTCGCCGCCCCAGCCGGCTACCGCAGTGAAGAGTCTGGGTGCCAGGTCCCTGGTGGGGTTGATGGCGTAACCGCTGTTGCTCCCCAGGGAAATGCCGATCAGCAGCACCAGGAGGCCCACCGTGATGCTCTCGCAGCCCCTCGCCGCCGGCTTGTTCCTCTGGTCGGAGAGCGCCGTCAGGCACAGCAGGAGCACGGCCGTGCCGAACACCTGGAACACCGCAAGGTCCCATTTGACGCAGGCCGATCTGAGGTGACTTACAGTGATACGGGGTCATCACGGGTCACGATGTGGCAGGTTGCCGGTGAGCATCTCGCTCATGGATGCCTGATGTCACGGACTGCGGACATTGGACATCGAACCCACAACCTTTTCAACCAAACATCCAAGCCGCACTACGCTATCCCGCCCCAACGTCAAATCCCCACTCGAGAACGGCCGTCGGCAAATCGATTCACGCCGGGTCAGAGCAGTATGGGAGTTGAAGAGGTCGAACCTGGTCGATGAAGCCAGCATGCAGGGAGAGGTAGGGCGCAGGGTAGGTGGCGAAGATCCCAGCGGTGGCTTTAGCTCCCGTCACGGTCAAGTTCCCGCCCCCGTAGTCATAGATGGCATCTGGAATTCAGAGAGTAGCCACTCGGTCAAACTACAAATATGTCAGCAGCACTACAAGAGTGATTAAAATGCACGGGGCCCTTCATGCACAGCGGTCCCTACCGTTGTACACGGCGTAGATGGTCGCCGCGGCCAGAAACGACCCGAGTAGTTGTGCGAGAACATACACGGGGAGCATCTTCCACGCCAGGCGGCCGAACACGCACATGGCCAACGAGACCGCGGCGTTCATGTGAGCCCCTGTGGAGGAAAAGCAAGACATACCGTGTCCGTCCGCAGGTCGTGTGAAATCAATATCGAATCGGCGTTCCGCTTGGCGCGGTTCTCTCGGAAGGGCGGAATAAATGAACCGTCGCCGGGTCATCGGTGTTATCGAGGTGATCGTGGTGCTCTGTGGAAGCGATGGCGACCTTCAAAATGGGACGCGCGTACTACCTGAGACTGAGCCTCCGACGTGCACTCCCATGGCGACTCCCAGGCCAAAGCCAATGTTGATGCTGAGGTACTGTCCGAATGCTCCGCGGCCCGTGACCACCTGGGCCACCGAGCCCAGGCCAAACACCTACATACGGGTTAAGATCATTAAGAATGGCCCAAGCTCGACTTGTCATTGTAAACCTTTCTCTGGTCTCATGGTTTTCAACAATTTGTCATGAGGGAGTTGACAACAGGTAGACTGTCGACTTGGGGTTTAAGGCCAGAACCCTTTGGCTGGGTGCCAAAAACTTGTCTACTAGACTGATTGATTAAATACAACAATATATGATTATACTGATTTTGCCAACATTGTCTTGATGGTATCACTGTATAACTAGAGTTTTATTTGGTACAAATCATTGTCAAGATTCACAATTGCTTTGCATTCAGTGCAGTTTAGTAAGTACACCTTAATCTAGTTTTACCAGCGTTAACGTAGTACTAGTAATCTAATGTGTACATGTGTTTATAGGAACCCCCGTTTGACATGCCTACTCAATTCAAACCACATGTGAGTCAGTGTGCGTGTGTGCGTGCCTGCGTGCGTGTGTCTAAGTATAAAGATTGATGCAACAGGTGGACATCATGTGAGCCCCCTGGTGGGTGCCGAGGGCCACCCCACCATTCTCTACACAAAACACCCATCCCTGCCCTTCAACCTAACCATGTGACTGCTGTCACATGTTTAGGATGTGTGCGTGCGTGTGCGTGTGAGTGTACTCAAGTTATTGAGTACACACACACACACAGTTGAGACCTGTTATCATAGGGTCAGATGAATGACACGGATATTGCTCTTGTAGTGAGTTTCAACTTGGCTGAACACACTACATGAATTCCACCAGTCACCATGTAATCCTCGTAAACAAACCCCACACCCCATCACCCCACCATCATCCTTGTTCCATCATCATATGTTTTCTTAATACCAAACAGTGTTTTCGATAGCAACATGCTAAAAAAAGTCCTTACCATCATAACATAGGTGCAGAGAGCCTCCGCCAGTCCCACCCGAATAAACCTGTTGTGTAGACCAGCCACAGGTCGACATCTGGGACCCCTTTTCTGCTGATCTTCTCTCCGTTCTACTGATTCCACTGAATCCTTCATTTTGTCCTTCTCCTCAACCCTTCCTATTGCATCATGGGGTTTCAACACACAATAAACAGGATCCAGGTTCTAAATCTTGTGTCCCGGTTTGCCTGTCCATGTCACACAGAACCTCCTGCCCGGTAACATATGCTTCAAACAAATACATCAATTATATCTGTACTTCAACTTCATACACAAGTACTCCTCAGCTACCATCTTGAGCTCCATGTTGTACCCGCCCCCACAATTGCTGTGTGCACACTATATAGCCTCTACAAAGCCCCTCCTTCATGAGCCCCTCTGGTGAGTCACATACTCCATAGCACGTGGTCAGTTTCACATCCTCTGTGACATGGGTGGGGGCCTTCTGTTGAGTCGTCAGGCTACTTTCTTTGCAGAAGAGCTTTTTTGATTGAGCATGTTGTGGGCAACTGCTATGTAGGCCTAACGCTAAGAGTTATTCAAATCGTTATGAAATGGGGGTGACCTGTCGTGCTTTAAGCGTTTTGCTTTCCCTTCTGTGATTATGCATAGCTTTGTCAGAATTCACATCGTTTTTACAGCTAGAGCTCACAAGTTGTAAAATTCAAGGAGAGCATTCGCATTTCCTCACAGCATTTCGTCAGCAGTTTGTCAACCACAGACTGTTGGCTTAGGCCTACACCTGTTGACTGTTCATTGATCCGCCTCAGATCAATAACGGCTAAACATTTCTCAGTGATAGGCTATTTACCGAACTTGCGGGACAAGAACATCTGCAGCACATTGAGTTGAGACAAATAATTCTATTCAAAATAAGCTAATTTAAGACGTTGTTTACTTGAGACGCGGTCGGTGTGCAACTGCGTACCATGAAATGCACCTTTTATTCTTTCCCCGTAGTTCATTATGAGGCCGTATTGCTAATCATTAATCGTATTATTAATTATGGATAATAGTTTTGTTAATCTTGTTTTCCGTGTTTATAAACGCGCTCGGAACACTATTTTGCTTCTTACTAGGTTACCGGTCCTTTAGCGTCAATCTCTTCATTAATAAGCCATCATTATTTCTGTTGTCGCTTCCAAGACGGAAGCGAACCAGAGGCGAACATTTTGCCTTGCGATCACTTACTAAACGTACACGGTTCTACACTCGTATATGAATGAGTTCTATAATGAGTTTGCATTACCAAATTAAGTGCTCTAATGGGCGACAGTAGCTCAGTGGGTAGAGCGGATGGACAGAGCGGGTCGTCCACTAACCATAGGGTCCGCGGTTCGATCCCCACTTCCAAACTGTCTGCATGTCGAAGTGTCCTTGAGCAAGACACTGAACCCTGAACCCCAACTTGCTCCCCGGGCGCTGATCATAGCAGCCCACTGCTCCTATGTACAATATGGATGGGTCTAATGCAGAGAACAAATTTCGTTCCCATATCTAAAAAAACATGGGAATGACAAATAAAGACCGAAAGGTCCCAATAAATAAAAAAAAATTGTGTGTGCGTGCTATATCGAGAAGTAAGCAACCGGATCCTTGATGGCGTCTGGTTTGGGAATAGTTTGTGGAAGATGATTGATTATGGCCGCATTTCGTTTAAATTATGTAGGCAATACATAGGCCTATTCATGCCGTATTCGTGATATTTGTAGTAGGCCTACTGTCTAATATGGTCAATGTGGCTACTGTATTTCATCACAATGCATTTGATTTAGTAGATGTACTGTATGTTCAGTATTTTCTTTAACAAAATGTTAATGTTAAGTTAATTTATTTATGATCAAGACTAAGTTCTCCCAACAGAACCTGAACTTGTTAGACTTTTGGTAGTTGTGACGTTCACGAACGACCCGAATCTTTTGACTGGCTCATTAACATGAACGATGGGAACTAGTGATGGGATTTATGGCTCTTTGGAGGGAGCCGGATCTTTGGGATCCGTTCATTTCAAAGAGCC
>OMKI01047246.1:0-17184 GCA_900302315.1 Phycis blennoides
GGAGCAGGGTGAGTTCTAGATCACACCTCCACCCCGTCACACATCCACCCCATCACACCTCCACCCCGTCACACCTCCACCCCGTCACACCTCCACCCATCACACCTCCACCCCATCACACCTCCACCCCGTCACACCTCCACCCCATCACATCTCCACCCATCACACCTCCACCCCATCACACCTCCACCCCATCACACCTCCACCCCGTCACACCTCCACTCATCACACCTCCACCCCATCACACCTCCACCCCACACCTACTCCTCCTCTCACAGGGTCAGTGTGTGCTGAGAAACCTGGTTGAAGGGTGTTGCCAATAATTAATCAATATTAGTTTGTTAGAATGGGCTGATTTGAATACAGAATGCAAAGCCATCGCATCGCAACGAATCCACTGATCAAACCGAATCGATTCAAACTAAAAGTTTTGTTCCTGTATCATAGCCAGTGTGTCAAGATGCGTATCAAATCACACAGCAGAGAACATCCTTGATGCTTGTTAATGTGACGCCTCTTCAGTGGTCGGTTGTGCAGCTGGATATAAACAGCACGTGTTTTCTGTGTGTTTTAAAGGACGACCTCTTGGGCGAAGCCGTACGTGTCAGAGCCCGCCACCCCGCCAGTGCCCAAGCGCCGCCGAAGAGCATCACCGGGCCCCATCATCATCATCAAGGACGAGCCGGAGGACGAAGACGATGTCCACTTTGTAAGAGAATAACCCCGCAGCTAGCTGTTAGCCTGGTGTTGCCGCTAGCGGTTAGCTTGTTGTGGCCGCTACCTGTTACCTAATCGTTACTGCTAGCTCGTTGTGACCGCTAGCCGCTAGTTGCCGTTGGCTGCTAGCTGTGCCGGCGCAGCCGGCTGTGAGATGGTTGTGGCTGCCGGCAGCTAGCCCGTTGAGACTGTTAACTAGTCGTTACTACTGGCTGCTAGGTCACTGTGACAGCTAGACGCTAGCTCAGTGTGAATGCTAGCATTTAGCGTTTTGCTGCTCTTAGCTGATATCTAGGTGGGACTGCTAGCTGCTAGCTAATTGTCAATGCTAGCAGCTAGCTGCTAGTGTTGTTCTGGCTGCCAGGTGCTTGATTAATGTATAATTATTAGAATAATATAACTGACAATTCAAGTTGTATACATTAAAATTGGGCTGGGCGAGACATTTTGTATACCAGAAAGGTTTTTACTAAATGTTTAAGCAAAATGTATGTATATACAGAACTAGGCTATTATAAAATGTTATTGTTTTTCTATTAATCTCATGTAAGAATTTAATAAATAACATTACCCAGCTATTTGGAAATTACTATTTGGAGAGATTGGATCGCAATGTACAAATAAGCATATAATAAATGCCAAATGGATATTTTACTGATAACCATAAATCATACCAACCATATATCATTGTAAAGTTAAATGTCAGTCAGCCCTGATTTAACCAACCCAATACATCAGATATCACAAGACTTTGAATTTGATCAAAGCTGAGATGAGATGTACCTTATTAATCCGTGTTTCGTCACAGCAGCAGAACGTACCTGCCCGTTATAAAAAACAACAACTACAGAAAATATACAGAACATGTATTTATGTACAATCAAGGATTCTGATGATTACCTTTTTTAAATGTATTTTATTGTCGTGTTTTTCAGCACTGCTTTCTTATTCTTTTTTGGAAACATTTGTTCTTGTCTGCCTGTCATTTGTCTTCATTAAGGCTAAATGTTTTAACTTTTAGTTTGAGTCTGGATGAATCCTTTATTCTGACACCTAGTGCAGGACAGACCAGAACCACACCAGGACAGTATATCATTATATATCTCTGATGTTCTCCTCGGTTTACCTGTAAGAGTCTCATAAAAACAGAAAACCAATACAGGCCAAAACAAACTTTTGTCATAAAATAACTTAGTTATAGTTATAGTTATACTTGTACCCTAGCCCTACCCTCCCACGGACCCCGAGGGAACTTGAGTTGCCTACCCAAGTCCCCTGTTGGCTGCCAGTCCTGGTGTTGCGTTATGTGTTTCAGCTTCTCTCCAGCTCTGAAGCACAGGGTTGTCTTCCTGGGCAAAGGGAGCCCACTGGGGGCTCGACCAAGCCCCAGCAGTACAGGTTGGGCTGGGAAGGACATCACATCGCACTTCAGTCTGTGCCACTGTTGATGACCTTGCTGTAACTCTCTGGCTAAGATGACTGAAATGAATAATAATCCAGGATGAGGTCTCCTACTGAGGCTGAAACATGATGTCTCTGCAGCGTCTCTAGCGCCATCTCTTGGTGCATTGAGCCGTAGGCGTTGGCCAGGTCTATCCATAGCACCAGATCACCCCTGTTCTCCTTAGTAAAGGGGCATTTAGACACTATGGGGCCTTAGTGTCTCTCAAGGGCTGTGGGACCGCGCTAGTGTGCTCTAAACAGCCTGGAGCAACTTTCTGCACTGAGGTGAAGAAGAAAATGGACAAAATCCTACCTTCTACACTGAGCGACATGATGATTCTAGACCGGGCTGATGTTCTCGGCCTCTTTAGGAATCCTCACTCCTTCCGCAAACGGCCACAGCTGTGTGCTGAATCCAAACGGGCTTAATGGAGGCATTCCATGTCCTGGGCCTCTCCTGCCACCTCCTGGTTCACTCAGCCCCACGCAGGGCTAAGGAGCCTCCTCCTGAACATGAGACCAAGTTCTGCCAGTGTGCTGTTCAGCTCTTTTGGGGTGTTGTAGCTTTGAACTGCCGTCTGGTTCTCTGTGTGATGTTGCTTGGCTTCCCTGTCCTCCTGAACCTCTCAGCAGCCTTGCTCACTGTGAGGGTGGCCTTGCGGTCAATAGTCGTTAACCTTGTATCTGTATGTATTTCCCAAAAAGTCAAAGATGTATGTGTTCTTTTGATAGAGTTCTCGATACCTTCCTGGCACTGCTGTCTCATGGTGGTGTTGTATGCTTTGTGGCCCCCAGGTTCAGTCTACGGTGGGGGCCAATTTGCCGGACAGCAGCACAGGGGCCCAGTCTCAGGGGCCCATACAGCCGGACCCTCCCCAAGAGCAGATCCCGACCTCCGACCCCCTGGTGGGACAGGAAGAGCCGCCCCAGCCGCAGGAAGTGGCGGTGGGGGAGAAGAGGACGGGGCCGGAGGATGACCCTAACGAGGACTGGTGCGCAGTGTGTCAGAACGGAGGGGAGCTGCTCTGCTGTGATAAGTGTCCCAAGGTGTACCACCTGGCCTGCCACATCCCCACGCTGCACGAGTCACCTAGGTAACACGCACACGCACACACGCGCACACACACACACACACACACACACACACACACACACACACACACACACACACACACACACACACACACACACACACACACACACACACACACACACACACACACACACACACACACACACACACACACACACACACACACACACACACACACCTCTCTTGGCCTTTGTTTCCTCTCCCTGGTTTCGTCTGTCTGTCTATCTCCCTCCCTCCCTTCCTCCCTCCCTTTTGGTTTTGTCTGAGCCATCTCTCTCCCCCTCCCTCTCGGGCACCACCCAACCCCCCTGTCTCCCTCTCTCTGCCTCCCCCTAGTGGTGAGTGGTTCTGCTCGTTCTGTCGGGACCTGGTCTCTCCCGAGATGCGGTACGACTGTGATGACACCAGCCCCCCCACCGAAGACCCCTCCCTCCCCCCGATGGACAGACGGGTATGATAGGATAACCTCCTGGCCTCCAAGGCCATCACATCTTCATCTTATATTGTTAAACGCTCTGTCCACCCGCTCTATCCACTGAGCTACTGCCGCCCCTGTTACTAATATACTAATATGCTAATGTTAATATATTAATCACGTGTGTCAAGTGTCATTACTAATATTATATCTATGATGATTTTAATCTTAATTGATTTGATAAATTGTCTGGTAACCTTGACTAACGGTGTATTGAGTTATGATGTTCACAGCACAAGGAAAACCTTTGAAGCATTCCTGACGTGTTTTTCTTTCTTCTGATTGGTCCAGAAGTGTGAGCGTCTGCTGCTCCGGCTGTTCGTCAACGACTTCAGCGCCGACTTCCAGCAAGCTGCTGCGCCCTCGGTACCCACGCCCTTCCGTTAGCATTGGGTGGGGTTAGCGTTAGCTGCTGTATCTGGGCGGGGTTAGCGTTAGCTGCCGTATCTGGGCGGGGTTAGCTTTAGCTGGTTTATGCAAGTGTGGTTAACGTTAGCAGGTTTACGGAGAGCTTAGACCTTTTAAACCTTATTTAAAATTCTATATATATGTAAAAAAAAAAAAAATTAATAATAATAATATATATGTATATATATATATAAACCATCAAATAGCTAAAGCTCAGAAGTCAGCAGTCTCCCCCGAGCCCACATGCACTACAGCCAGCCCCAGGTGGCTCCCCACAGGTTGGGGATGTCTCTCATAGACACAGTGTGCAGCTGGCTAACACTGAGCCCCACCTGGGCGTCCTCCCTCCAGGAGACACGGCGCTACAAGGAGCTGATCAAGACCCCCATGGACCTCTCCATTGTCAAGCGGAGGCTGGAGTCCAGGTCCCCGGGGGACGTGCGCTACGTGGCCCCCGACCAGTTCATCACCGACGTCAGGCTCATCTTCGCCAACTGTGCCAAGTACTACAAGGTAAAGCAGGCAAAGCACGAGACAACAAGGACATGTTTAAAGGAAAAGCCAATCCCTAATACTACTTATTTTGGATGAGAAATGATGTAGGGGGTTACATAGTAGCGGTATGGATGGATGGATGGATCTGCAACAAATCTTGACTTACATGCGCAAGGTTTAAGAAAAACCTTAAGAAAAAAAGAACAAAAACTCAAATTGCCATCTAAATGTAAGAGGATAGTGCAGATAACATCAATCAACCTCTAAGCCCCCTCCAGGTGGAACAGAGAGAGGGCAAGACTTTAATTTCCTTGGCTTGGTTTGAGAGCGGGAGGTTCTTTCTGTAGTTAGCCATTTCTGGATATAGCTTCTGGATATTGCTTTGTGAACATTTTTGGCATACACGGTTACCTAGCATACACGGTGACCTAGCATACACGGTTACCTAGCATACACAGCTCAGAGGAAATAAAGGACTGGGAATTCCTGCAGACCAGGATAAGGTTAAAGTTCAGGAGCCTCTCACCCTAGAAAACGCCTGAAAAGCGACATAGCCCAGCATCTAAAATGGCTGCTTGGTTTTCCCTTTGAAGCCGCTCACGTGGTCAGTCCAAGGCTCTGTTGAGCGTTAAACTCCTCCCACTCCTCGCCCCCCAGGTGACGTCGGAGGTGGGCAGCGCCGGGCTCTACCTGGAGGACTACTTCGAGGAGCAGGTGAAGACGGTGTACCCGGACACGCTGTTCCCCGGGGGGAGGGAGGAGCGCATGATCCCCCCTCTGGAGGACGAGATCGAGGAGGAGGACGAGGAGGGCGCGGAGGGAGGCGCGGCCCTCGTCGCCGGGGGCAACGGCGAGGCACCCACCAGAGAGTCCGGGATTCCTCCCATGGAGGAGGAGGAGGAGATGGAGACGGAGGGAGAAGGAGCAGCCGCCTCTGGACAGAAGGAGGAGGGCAGCGGGACGGAGGAGAAGGGAGTGTCCACTGCAGTGGGGGCCGGCGGCGGCGTGGCCCTTCCAGACGCCGTGAAGCAGGAGCACAACACGCCTGAAAAGGACAGCCCTCCGGCCGCCTGCCCTGAGAAGCCTCCTTCTGAGGACCCCGAGGAGAACGGGGCCCCGCCGGCTCCTGAGGAAACACCGGCCCTCCAACATCTACTGACCCCAGTGGATACATTTGCACCTGAGAACCAACCAGACCCACCATCTCCAGGGGGAGAACTGGCCTCAGAGGAACCAGGGGCCCCTGAGGAAATAAGGGCCCCTGACAGTCCAGCAGCCCCAGCATCTCCTGGGGATCTGCCGGCCCCTCAAGACCTCCTGGTCTCTGAGGTCCAACATTCGTCTCCAGACCTCCCAGCCCCTGAGGTCCAACAGGCATCTCCAGACCTCCCAGCCCCTGAGGTCCAACAGGCGTCTCCAGACCTCCCGGCCCCTGAGGTCCAACAGGCAACTCCAGACCTCCCGGACCCAGATGAACCAGAGGCACCCATGGCCGCCACATGCCCAGGGGAGGAGCTCCCTCCGGCCCCCATACACAGCCCCGCCGAGACCCCTGGGAGCGAGGAGGAGCCAGCCAGCACAGCCAAAGAGGAAGCAGGAGAGGAGGAGGAGGAGGAGGAGGAAATAGAAGGAGAAATCAAGGGGGAGGAAGAGGAGGAAGAGGAGGAAGAAGGAGGTGAAAAGGAGGAAGAAGGAGGGGAAAAGGAGGAAAGGGAAGGACAGGGAGAGGCAAACTAAGGAGGTGCAGAGGAGAAAGAAGATGGACAGTTTCAGTCTTCCACAGACCCATTCCTGCGCCAATCTCCATCTGGTTGTTTTTTTTTTTTAAAGCTTTGCAATAGAAATACTGCAATAATGAACTCTGGCTCCCGACTGAAGACAGGAACACTATGTGCTGTTCTGCTGGTCAAACGGTTACAAGCAGATACTTTTCTTTGTTTATTTGAAGGACAGGAGTTATAACCTTGTGGAAAAGGACTTCCTTAAGTTATGTTTGCGATGTCCGGCTCTGAATGCATTGTAATGCATTGAGGACAGAGCGCAGACTTTGCATTATGTATTGCATGCAACAAATATAGTTAATTGTTCCTGTTTCTTTTCTGCTATGTTTATGGAATTATGAATTATGGAACTAACATTTGCTATTTGGATTATAAAATATATCTGGGGTGGGTTTTATGTACAACAGAAGCAATGTTTTGTTTGAATTAAAGGAAATATGTGTCCAAAAATAGGTGAAACGCTGTAATGTTTTTTAACATTTCAACATGTACACAACAGAATATCTTAGTTAGACAGTTATTTCTTCCTTCCATTGCATACATTGTGATAAAATCACCCAACGTATCAATTTAACAGATGAGCTGTAAAACTAAATTGGTTTGTCAATATCAGCTGCAGACGATATTATCTGTAACAAAGTGTGTGTGTGAACCCAGATTAACATTCATGTAACGAAAAGACAACGTCCCCTCGTGTTTCAGTCCCATCACCTTCTTGTGGCAGAGAGGTAAGGGTGCATATTGGAAGATGTGAAGGCCTTCTAACACACCGTGACCCCCACAGTGTCTCTAACACGCCCCTATAGCGACCCCCTGTGTCCGTGTTCACGGTGGTTCTCACAGCCCCCCCCCCGCTCCGTACTGCGCTCACCGGACGCCCCGCCGAGAAAGGCGCACAACCGCCTCGTAACTGGACGAGTTCACTCCTCCGCCTTGTACTCAAGACAAGCGAAGACGCAACTGGAAGCCAATGCGATGGATACGTGCATAGTGGGCCTACTTGTGCTTTCGCATTTGTCCTTAATTCTCCGAGGAGAGGGTAAGTGATCAGTCGGTGGGCGATGCGCGGAAATGGGGTTTGTTGGCGACTGAAGGAAAGAGACCAATGGTCTCCACGAAACTTACTGCAAACTAATATTTTTTTGCACATTACTTAGGGAGGCTACGCCGATATTTTTGTTGCGGGATAGGTCTATCTCAACCCGTTTTATTACACGTAGGCCTATGTAAAATAAAAGTAAATGTAGGCTGATATGTAACAGGTCTAACGCGTCTGTGTGTCAACCTTTGCACTTTCAGAAGCATTCAGGTCATTTTAATCTTTCATCAAACCCTGCGATTAAAAGACGTGGTGTCTTTCTCATCAACCCCTTGTGTCGGTCACACAGACGTGCAGTCGGCGACCCTTGACGAGTGCTGTCAGGCCGGGAGGGGTGCAGCCCTGCGGGGGGACGACTGCTCGACCCCCCCTCTGGTCTCCGCGTCCCAGCTGTGCAGGTAGGGCCACGCCCACTGTCCAACAGCTGCTTTCACGCACACATGCGGCCAGCCCGCAGGGCCACTTACTGGGGCCCCTTGGGCAGTAAAACTGCAGATCAGGAGTCGGAACACCGGGTGAGAAGAATGTTGTTCTTAGTTATTTATGAGGCTGACGGAGAGGAACAGCTGGAGAGCAGGGCCAACGTTAGTGTGAGCGCGTATCGTTCAGTCATCAAGATCAAACTTGTTCGGGTGGACATATTGGCATTATAACATGAACTGCCATCGCTCTCTTGGGATTACTTACTTGCGGTTTTGGGAAAAGTTAGATCACTGATAATATTCTGACTATTATACTGAATGAGATTCATTCTGGCACACATTCTCATGATTAGAGATGCTTTACTTCAGGTGTTCGGACATGCATAACTCATGTATATGTAGTAATGAGTCATGCATAGGATTTGCGTCTGGGTTACAATTTTGGAAGATGATACAGAATGTCAGACAGAGCGGTCTGATTACAATCGACTACTCCGATTATCTTATTTATTGGACAATGGAACCAGCCCACAATGAGCAACCCACTGACCGTATGAGGTTGAGGAACTTTGAATTAGCTTTTGCGAAGTGTGGTTATGGACTCCCATCAATGTGATCTTATAATTCACATCTGTGATGCAGTGACCTCTCCGCTTCTTTCATTGACCATGTCCATATGTTTCCCCCGATTATGTCGTGTCTCTGTACTGCATGTATGAATGTATAGACTGTGTACTGTCCGTGTGCTGGATGTGTGCATGAATGTATAGACTGTGTACTATAAGCACAAACCACTCTGGTGACGTCACATGCTGTGTGTAGAGTGAATAAGGGAATATGTAAAAAAAAAAAAAAACGATTACATTCTGAAATGTTGACTACATGGTTGTGGTACCATAGTTAAGAATGGGCACACATAGCCTACAGTAACCATCATTTCTTATTTAGATTCAGCCATGCTGTGAGGGTTCGGCGTGGTTAGTTCTTGGTCAGGGTTCGGTGTGCTGAAGGTCCGGGTTCTGTGCGGTCAGGGTAAGATAAGTGTTTGTTGCGGTCCCGGTCCGGGGCTGTCCTGACCCGGTGGTTGGGTGACAGGATGGTCCAGCAGCGGTGCTGTGCCAGAGACTCGTCAGACCAGCGATGCGCTGCAGGCATCGCCATGGCAACGGAGCAGCAGGCCTGCGGAGCGCCGCGGTCCCCAGGAGAACCCTGGGATACCACGGCCTCAAAGGTGGGTTCCACCTGGGAGAACGCGGTCTACCGCAGCCGCACAAATCTTTTAGGAAGATTATGATTGTCATGGGAGTGACCTGCTGTCGTTTTCATGAAGCGTCGACTTATGAACACTTTAACATTTTAAACATTTTAAATTGGAAATCTCTGTTTCTCTGTCCTTTTTGTCCTCTTTTCTCCTTTCGTCCTCTGCTCCCCTCTCCTCTCTTGTCCCTCTACTCTCCCCTTCACCTCATTGCCGCTGTTATTTCTTCCTGTTCCCCTCTCCTTTATGCCCTCTTCCTCCCCCTCTGCCCCTCTCCCCCTCCCCCTCTCCCTCCCCTCCTCTAGATGTGCTGTGAATGCTGTGTTTTGGGTCTGGTATTGTCCAATCGGGGGCTGGCCTGTGAGCTCGGCCTATCGCTGGGAAGCCAGTGTGACCAGGCTGCCATGGCCTGCTGTGGCAACAATGTAACCACGGCAACCCATCCAGCCATCCACGGTAAAAAGAAAAAGTTCCAAATAACTTGAGGTGCCTACCGACACTCGGACACGGGCAAATGGTCTTTTATTCAAAGGCACAGTGCTTTATTAGCAGGAACGTTCTAAAATGAAACACTCGCGCCCCAGTATCCCTCTCGACGAATGTTATATGGGCCGAACCACTTCACAGAAAGTGTGTTTAGCAGCCATCGGTGTGGCCGGTGGGGTTCAGCCCGCCGTGTGCCAGACGTGTATTCAGCTGAGCTGCAGCACCCTGACAAATGGTGAGCCAGCGAGCCCACGAGGTCCGTTAGCCTCCGCTAGCCTCAGCTAGCCAAGCACCGGCCGGCGCGTTGTTCCTCGTCCTCTTTGTCACCTCGCCAAGGTGAACAAATGCTGGGGAAACGCATAGAATCATAGCAAATGGTGTGAGCAGCCCGGGTGGCGTGCCGACAGGGTCGTGAAGGGGTTAAAACCACTCATTATGGTGATGTTCTTCTCCCAAAGCACCGGTGTCGGAAACACCTTCAGCCCCCGCCAGCCGCCGCGAGGAAACGCACAGCTGTAGAGGTTTGGTACCTTCTGATCATCTCCACAACATGTCTGCAGACTCCAAAGTTTGATTCCAATAGTAACAAACTGACCCAGCATCTATCGTTGGCCAGCTCGAATGTAACTTCAATAACCTCGAAAGTATTTTTATGGAAACATGATTGTTATTATGAATAGGTAGCATAGCTTGTGCTGTCCAAGGTCGCTGCAACAACTGGAAGGGGAGGATGTCACGTCCTCTTCATGAGTGTTTTGAAAATGCCTTCTGACTCTGAATCCATTCACAAAACCATGGATGGTTTTAATGCGCAACCTTCAAATAGTATGAATGGAATTGCAGCTATGACTCAAAGTCAAAGTCAGACATTTTAAGGAATTCAGAGACCTAACAAAAATCCATAAATTGCTGTGTGTAAGTCCGCTTGTGTCTTTCTATTCACTTCTACACTGTCTCTTCTTTTCTTTTCCCTTTAACATCAAACTGGAGTATTGTAACAAATGCAATTTCCCTCAGGGATCATTAAAGTATTTCTGTCTGTCTGTCTGTCTGTCTGTCTGTCTGTCTGTCTGTCTGTCTGTCTGTCTGTCTGTCTGTCTGTCTGTCTGTCTGTCTGTCTGTCTGTCTGTCTGTCTGTCTGTTGCATTTGTGGCTAAAAGTGTCACTTTGTTTGTTCCAGAGTCAAACTGTTCCCAGCTCTGCTTGGGAAACACAACCTGTGGGTGTCTGGACGGCTACCAGCTCAAACTAGATGGGATTAACTGTAAAGGTGAAATAGACATATTTCATAATTATGTATACATAAATATGTAATCATCATCATCATCATCATATCATGACACAAATATACCTAAATGACAGAAGGTTTACATAAATGACGTCCGTTTAATGATCCTTCATTCATACCCATGTAGCTTTTAACCTCAGAATATCCTCTGTACATAAACTGAAATGGCACGTAGGAATTTACACTGTGATAATGTCACTAGGTGTCGTATTTTGTCTGTAATAAAATATTTCATATGTTGTTATATTTGGTCCCACAAATCATGCTTTAGGTTATCTAAGCTCAGATATTGGTGAACGAGGCATTTCAATTTCTTTCACTACATAGTTTTGACCTCTGGAAGCAGTTTCAAATCAACACCATGTAGACTGGACGTTGTAAAAATACTCATTCAAGTCTGTCTCCCCCCAGAAGTTCTGCTATAACATAGTAGGACTGCTGGATCTGAGATCAAGATAATGATAAACCAACATTAATTTGATGAGACTATTTTGATAAAAACTAATTAGCATTTATTCATTTAGCAAACACTTTTATTTTACACTTTTATTTATTTAAAGCGATTTCCAGTGAATTCAGACACATTAGCAGCAGGTAGGAAGCCTACAGGTAGCCTTCAGACATCCGAACATCAAATCTAGAACCCTTCGACTGGGACTCTACGCACCAGACTCTACTGCTCCCGCAACTTACAATAAAACCTTTACAATAACATGAAGTAAAAACCTTTACAAGTAGGAATTACATCTAATGACAATTAGTGATCCTCAAATGAAAACTAAATCTGCCCAGACTCTGTTTCACCGCTATATAATGTATTGGGGTTCCAGATGTTGACGAGTGTCTGAGTGGCTCCCACAGCTGTATCCCGGGCCAGATGTGCATCAACACCGACGGCTCATTCCGCTGCCAGCGTGAGACCAGCTGTGGTACCGGCTACCAACTCAGCGACCACAACGACTGCCAGGGTAACCAGCAACCACCGCCTTCTGCTTCAAGCTTCACTGACGTGACCACGACCACCATCACAGTGTGGAGCTGCACAGGAATAGTACAGAATATACACAACGTTTCCTCCCTGTTGGGTTTCTACGGTAACATTGTTCAAAAACATGTATCTGTATAAAACAACAAAAACAACACGCTTTAGTGGACAAGAAAAACAATAAGGTACAAAGATGGAGGGAGGGTGATGTAAAAATGGTGTAAAAATGTAATGTGTGATGTGTGTGTGTTCAGACATGGACGAGTGTCTCCTGGGCAGCCATAACTGCGGTGCAGACTTCCTGTGCGCCAACACGGCCGGGTCGTTCCGCTGTCACCCCAAGGACACGTGTGACACCGGCTTCATCCGGGATGCCGCCGGGACCTGCATGGGTGAGCCGCACAGCCCCCGTTAGCTTCTCGCTAACTACATGCCAAGTACATGTGAGCTTCATGCTAAGTACATGTTGACTACATGGCTAGGAGCATCTTGGCTACATGTAAAGCACGTGATAACTGCATGGCTAGCAGCAGCTCGCACCATAGCTACATGCTAACTATAGGGCTAGCAGCAGCCCACATCAGAAATACATGCAAACTATAAGGCTAGCAGTGGCTCACACCATAGCTACATGCTAACTAAGGGCTAGCGGCAGCCCACATCAGAGATACATGCAAACTTTAAGGCTAGCTGCAGCTCACGCCATAGCTACATGCTCATTAATAGTAATAGTAAGTTATGTAAAGTAGTCACTTGAATGCAGGCTCTTAGTACATTTGCGGTTGTGTGGTGGCAGACGTCAACGAGTGCGTGGTGAAGAGCAGCCCGTGCCCCACGGGCCAGACGTGCATCAACACGGTGGGCTCCTACACCTGCCGCCGCCACGTGGTCACCTGCGGCCGTGGCTACCACCTGACCCAGGACGGGACGCGCTGCCAAGGTCAGGCCGCGCACCGCCTGGGAACACCTCATATGTCAGGTCACTGAGGAGCCTCTTCTAGCCAGAGACTCACGGTGCCTACAGGCACAGTGTGGACATTGGAGTTTGAACCCAGAACCCTTGGGTTCCTCACGCTAGGCTATCCTGCCCCTCTGGATGAGTTAACGTCTGCTCTACCTGGTGTGGTGATGTCAGGAAAAATGGAAAAAAGGAAAAAAAAAAAGGAAAAAAATCCTTATCGTAATAATTTCTCAAATTTTATAATCTTCTTTACTTTAATACTGGTAATTAGGTATTCACAGAGTATCTGTGGATACGTATTGTTTCTTTAAGATTTAGGTATTATTGTTATTTTTGAATTGGAGCGCCCATATCTTTGCACATTCTACAGGTTAAAAGTTTTGAAATATGGCCACCAAATGGACATCTGGGCGAGCAGGTCCCAACACATATGGGACGTGTGTAATTCACGGTCAAAGTCAAACGATTAGCCCCGCCTTCCAGAATCCTTAAACTTTATGAAACTTGGTGTACAGGCCTTATTTTACATGCTGCACATTTTATCCTCTTAGATACATAATGTCTGTCTGGATAGATTTCTCTGTACAGTGAACATTTTTACAAAACGTACCAAATTTTCTTCTTCATAACCGCTGGACCAAATGACACATTGTTTGGGTGTGCATAATCAATGGATGAATCCAATCTAACGTAAGATTTAAAAGGGATTTTTGATTGCTATAAAAATGGCGGAGTTATGGCAAATTCAAAATATGCAAATTTTTTTTTTTCTATAAACCACAAGTCTGCTTAAGAAGAGAGGAGGAACTTGAGAAACTTGCCATGCTCCTAGAGGGCATCTCTCTGAACATGGGGACAACATTTGGTGTTGAGTTCCCATTCTATGACGTCACTGTGTAAATGATAGTATTTCGTCTTTGCGTAATGCACCTTTTTGCCTATAGAGGGCGCAAAATTACAAAAAACTGCAGCAGCTATTAAACCGTTGTGTGTGTGTGTGTGTGTGTGTGTGTGTGCGTGTGCGTGTGCGTGTGTAAGAAAAGAAAAGCCGTGCCCCTGTAAACCATGTGAGCAAGGCAGCCTCTTGGGTCGGCTGTGCGTGGGCTGTAAATACCTTCCCTGACTGCAGTCCTAGCTTGATGTGACTTCGTTTGAATCCTCCTTGAACATAGCTCTCTAGTTTCTCTCTCCAAATAAAAGGTGTTATGTTAATTAGCATTTGTGCTGCCACTGTAGACGAGTCTGACTCTGAGGCCATGTCTGTCCTTACTGCTTGGATTCCTGTATTCATTTTTCTGGTCTCCATGAAGGTCACTCCCCTCACAATTATTTTGGTAATATCAGAGCTAATATAGTTTGCTGTTACTGCCAACTATGTGAGTTTCTCCCCCGTATCTTCTCTCCCTCTCTCCCAATCCTATTCTCTCCTTTCTCTCTCTCTCTTTCTCTCTCTCTCTCTCTCTCTCTCTCTCTAGATGTGGATGAGTGTAGAGCAGGAGGTGTGTGTGGGGTTCACGGGTGTGTGAACCTGGTGGGCTCATACCGCTGTGAGTGTCACCGAGGATTCATCTTCAACACCATCACCAGGCTCTGTGAAGGTATGTCATCTTCATCATCATCCCCAGGCTCTGTGAAGGTATTTCATCTTCACCATCATCACCAGGCTCTGTGAAGGTGTGTCCTGAGCCGTTAGTGATCATTATCCAGGACGGCTCTGCGCCCACAACACGTTTCTTAGATTGGTCTCTATAACAGTATGACTACATTTGGACAGTTGTGCCATTAGGCTCCTCCTCATAGGGGACTTGAGTCACATGATTTGAGTCACCAACTTGAGGTCTTGCCTGATTTACATTGATAAAAAGACTTGATTTGACGGTCATGACTTGAGGTATGACTTGGAGACAGGTGACTCTAAAGGACTGTTTGGTGATCACACTCACTTTATTAAGTCAGTGGATGATGGCTGGTTTAAGCAGCCTCACCTGGCCCCATAGTCCAGTCAGTCTGCCTCAGGCCGGGTGAGCCTCACAATGAACTGGTTTATTGTAAAGGGTAAAGGGGCATTTAGCAGACGCTTTTGTCCAAAGCGACTTACAATCAGTACATTTGTGGGGTTCGACATGTGGACAGTTGGAGGAGGAGGGGGATCAAGGGGATCGAACCACCGACCCTATGGTTAGTGGACGACCCGCTCTGTCCGCCCGCTCTACCCACTGAGCTTCTGCCACCCCATTGTACAGGTTGATTGACGCTGATGCTTGAGCTCATGGAAGTATGGATATCGGAACACGGTCCAGGGCTTTGTTCCGATATCCATACTTCCATGAGTACATTATCCGCACTCACTAACTGCACAGATTTTTAGATGATAGTGTTGTTCCAAATCCAATACTCTGTGGTGCACTTACCGGAAATTACTATCAGCTGCGCGGCCGCCGAGTACGAAAAGTGTACACCGTTGCACACTCAGCGATCGTAATCGGAAAACCCTACGTACTCAAACTAAGTATAGTAAGTACGGCAAGTATGGATATCGGAACACGGCCCATATATGTGTGCATGTCCCGGCTTAAACGGGCACCTATTAGGCTTAGACTGGCACCTGGTAGGCTTAAACTGGTACCTGGTAGGCTTAAACTGGTGCCCGGTAGGCTTTACCTGGCTGAACCATTGTGAAGAACAACACATTCCACCACGCTGCTCACAGAAATGGGAATGCAAGTCGGAAGCATTGGCCCCACTGCTATAAGTCATTGTGGTAAAAAACAAATAAGTCCTTCAATATAATATTAATATGATATTCAGAGGTTGTCTGTTTATACCAACGACCACGGTGACCTCTGTTGACCTTCAGATATCAACGAGTGCAGGCATTATCCAGGACGGCTCTGCGCCCACAACTGTGACAACACGGAGGGGTCCTACCTGTGTAGCTGCACCACGGGCTTCAAGCTCTCCCTGGACGCAAGGAACTGTGAAGGTAACACTGATCCATCTCCACACACACACACACACACACACACACACACACACACACACACACACACACACACACACACACACACACACACACAGACGCGGACAGCAACTTTTGAAATTGGTCCATGATTGATTGAGAACGCTGCAGCCATAATCCATGAAAGCGGTGTCTCATAAAGGTAAATAAAATAATAATAATAAATATATAATAAATAATAAAGTACTACAAGTCTCACAGTAGGTGAGTTGTTGCAGGAAGTGAACGGCGTCAATGTGAATGTGACATTTGGAGAGAGGCTGTTGTGTTGGACTACAGAAAGTGTAGCTTTGTGTAATCTCAAAAACAGACCGGATCAAGCAACAGTAGATGAAAAAGTTTCATTTCTCTGTAGGGATCCTTTTCATAATGTTAGAATATAATCAGTCAGTGGCAAAAACAAGCACTTTTAAAGCATGGCCACTGACACAGCACTATTTCCCCAAAGAACATTGCTGCCCATTTTTCTGAATTACAACATCAGCGTTCTCTCTCAACACTGGACCAATCTCAAAGACTGGTCTGCATTCGTTCCTCACACCCCGAAATGAAACTGGGTAAATGGGTCCAGTTCTCCCGTTTAATGTCAGCTTTTTCCAGAATGGATCATTGATTGATTGATTGATTGATTGATTGATTGATTGATTGATTGATTGATTGATTGATTGATTGATTGATGTTGTCGACAGACGTGAATGAGTGCGAGGCCGCCCCGTGCAGCCAGGGCTGTGCCAATGTCTACGGGTCCTACCAGTGCTACTGTAACCGCGGTTACCAACTCAGCGACGCCGACGGCATCACCTGTGAAGGTACACACACCTGCCCCTGTCTGAGCTCCTCCCTCTCCTCACCCACCTGTGTCTGAGCTCCTCCCTCCCTCCTCCCTCTCCTCACCCGCCTGTGTCTGAGCTCCTCCCTCCCTCCTCCCTCTCCTCACCCACCTGTGTCTGAGCTCCTCCCTCCCTCCTCCCTCTCCTCACCCACCTGTGTCTGAGCTCCTCCTTCTCCTCACCCACCTGTGTCTGAGCTCCTCCCTCCCTCCTCCCTCCCTCCCCACCTGTGTCTGAGCTCCTCCCTCTCCTCACCCACCTGTGTCTGAGCTCCTCCCTCCCTCCTCCCTCCCTCCTCACCCGCACCGTGCCCTGGGTCCTCAGACATCGATGAGTGCGCGTTGCCGGCCGGCGGCCAGCTGTGCTCCTACCGCTGCTCCAACGCCCCCGGGAGCTTCCTGTGCTCCTGCCCCCCCGCCGGGTA
>OMKI01047247.1:0-10499 GCA_900302315.1 Phycis blennoides
TCTCTCTCTATATATATATCTCTCTCTCTCCTCTCTCTCTCCCTCTCTGTATATCTCTCTCCCTCTCTCTGTATCTCTCTCTCTCTCTCTCTCTCTCTCTCTCTCTCTCTCTCTCTCTCTCTCTCTCTCTCTCTCTCAGAGGGTTCTTGACCTGGCCTATGAGCGTGTGAGTGCCTTGTATCTGTTGACGCTGGTCAGCAGCAACAGGAAGGACCTGGAGAAGCGATGGGGTCAGGGCGTGGGTCACAGAGTGACTCAGGATGCAACACAACTTCATCGGACCTTCTCAGACCTGGTGAGGAAAAGACTGGTGAGGACAGTCCTGCTGTCCACCCTGCTCCACCAGGCTTCATACTGCTTCATCTACGGCCTCCGTTCTTACAGTCCATGTGTGTATGTTAGGACCCTGGTGTCAGCCATTGGAACCGTGTGCTCCTGAAGGTGGACGAGCTTCTCAGCAGCCAGGATGTGGACTCAGTGAAGCTCACTCTCTCTGAGATGATGCAGCTCTGCCGGTCTGAGTGAGTCCCCTGCAGGATCTCTCTCCTCAGCGTTCTGCATCAAACGAGACACAACATGACGTGACATGGCGTCATGATAGCTCATCACTTTTCTTCAGTAACGTACAAATAATTGTGCATACAGTGGAGAGTACGACTATCATATTATCTCCGTCTCTCTCTCTGTCTCACTGCTGCAGGAAGAAATTGCTACCTCGCCTGTTGAAGTGGAAAGGTCTTTCCAGAGCTCAGGTACGAGAGGTCCTGGAAGCTGTGGAGGATCCGTCCACCGGAGACACCAGAACATGGTGGTCATGTATCTCTGCCCAGTGACTCTACTGGTACTGTGGTGGTGTGCATGGTGGTTGTGATGGGTATCAAAGTAGGGTTACAGGGTTATAGGGTTACAGAAAACTATTAGGTGTTTACAGAGTACCACTCATCATAATGCTGTTCTTTTATTTGTTTAAGAATTGCAAATATCAACAGATATTGTATAGTTTCATGTGCAAGTATAGTTTTGTGTGTGTGTGTGTGTGTGTGTAGGCATACAAATGGGCATAAGGGTACAGGTACAATTGCATTTTATTTTATTATTTATATGTATGTGTTTTGGGTGTTTTTTCCGTTTCTGTTATAGTTTTTCCTTAGCTGAGGGTACTGAGTTGATGAGGGATAGAGGGATTGTGTGGATCTTTGTTTTGTATTCATTGAACAAAAAACATTAAACGTTACAAAATAAACGTTACGTAAACAAAAAGTGTTCAAAGTGTATGATTGTGTTTTCCTCTCTCAGCTCAAAGGAACCGTTGTGGTCACATGACATGAAGATTCGTTTCAGCGACATTACTTCACATATATCTCTTATCTTTTTCTATCGCTCATTTTCACAGGAACAGCGCACGTTTCGCTTTAACGTGAAATGTCGCAGATCCCGCGAGCTTTAAACTCGACGAGAACCTATGACATGGGCAGCCAGTCGTATCTAAGCACAACGTTCACAGCCCATTGATTTGAATTAGACGCTTTCCTACAAATCGTTTCACAAATCAGTGGGCGCATACCTTCGTTGTAAGAATATGTGTCCCCAGCAGGGATCGAACCCCGAACCCTGGCGCTGTGTAACCATCAGAAAGCGGGTTGGTCAGTCGGCCTGCCCGCCTGCTGTGGACACGCCGGACGCTAGGCGGCAACAGCGCAGCACACTCGTGACGTTCAATGACGTCATGACGTCGACGACGCGGCGGAAGTGGAAGAGGCGCATATAGCGAGGGGAGCACGCGGAGGATCATTCGGAAAACGCGTGCAGACATGGCGGACACAGAAGGTAACCCTGGCCCTATGTTGTGTTTGTATGGAAGTCGTCATTGCAGATGATTGAGTACTAAACTGTGCATATTGTACTTATAGCGTGCAGTACAGTGTATATTTTAAACGGGTATTTTTTTGCGTGCTTTGCACCCGACTTACTATGGTGTCAGCGATGGTTTAGTTTTCCGCACATGCAGGTTCACCGGCCCCACCAACCAAGGGTCTCTGGTGGATCTGGACCCGGGGCCGCACGGTGGTTTACCCGGGTTGGGGGCGCACGGTGCTGTACCCGGGTCGGACCCGGGACCGCACGGTAGTGGACCCGGGTCGCACCCGGGGCCGCACGGTGGTGGTCCCGGGTCGCACCGTGGCAGCTCGGGCTGCTAGAGGCTAGCTCGAGGTCCCTCATGGCGTTTGCGTTACATGTGGAGCTCATCGATGCAAAATGTCGCTATATATGAGTGGACGGTGGGCCTGGTGAACATGACGTCCCGTTATCTTAGCGGAGGACGGCCTGGTGAACATGACGTCCCGTTAGCTTAGCGGAGGACGGCCTGTTAGCTTAGCACACATGGCCACACCAACCACGTGTGGGCCTCCGAGCCACGTGGGTTCTCTGCGCGCCGCCTGTGGGTTGTGACGCCACTCCTCAATCTGCCAGTGAATTTTCAAAATCGACATTTTAGATCAATCCCATACTTTAAACATTTTTCTCCACGCAGGATCGATAAAGAAAAAGAAGTCAAAGAAGGCGGTGGAGGACGACGTCGGGGTGAGTAGTACCACAGGATTACGTCCTCAGTCATTACCCCAAACGGTTTGTAGTAGCCTTCACCATTCACTGTTTGTTATTACAGGACATCCAGCAGAGCGGCGACTTCTTCATCAAACCAGAGAACAAGGCGGCTAGCTTGGACACGTCACAGTGGCCTCTCCTGCTCAAGGTGAGTCTCCTGTACTGAGGCTCCAGTCTGGTTTTAGAAGAGAAAAAAACATGCAGAACTTGATAGCGGCCATGCGGGTGGCAGTGGAACCAGATCCATGTTAAAGTTCCCTGCTAGTAATTGGACCAAGCCAAAAAATGTCTGCAGTCGCTGCCACTGGTCATTGCTGGTTCTGCCTCTAGCCGGGCCCTGGGCCGCCCCCGGGTCGGGCCGACGGGGTCTGCTGGAGCGATGTGACGTGATGAACTTGTTTATCCATTCTCTGAGTGCTTGTTGGCTCCGGGTTCTGCACCCGCCCGGGTCTGTTCTGGACCCGGTCGGACCGGTCACCCGGCCCCCCCCATCCGGCCCGGCGTTCTGCCGGGTCTGGCCGGGGCGCCGCGGGCCGGGGCAGACCCCGGAGTTCAGCGCCAACAAAGACGATTTAAACCTCTGATCTCACGCTCCTCTGGACGCCGAGGGTGGGGGGGGGGCAGCGCCACCGCAGCCCGGCGAGTTCTGTAACCCGAGACGTTTGTTTCCAGAACTTTGATAAGCTGAACATCAGGACGGCCCACTACACACCACTTCCCAACGGGTCGAACCCCCTGAAGAGGAACATCCAGGACTATGTCCGGTAAGGGCATCGATGAGCAGGAATGTTATCGGGACTAGGCGCTACGCTAAGAATCATAACATGAGCAGTGATCGTCAAGCCAAATGATGAGCTATATAGATGTCATGAGCACACCGTGCGGAGATGACCAGCTATCTATCACCCATGACTGATGGCTTGTAGCGTCCCCCCTAGTGGGGGTGTGGTTCTGTGTGTGTGACCCCCGACATCCGGACCGCTAGTCGTGTTGACGTGGTTGATCATCCGCCAGGTCCGGCTTCATCAACCTGGACAAGCCGGCCAACCCCTCGTCCCACGAGGTGGTGGCGTGGATCCGCAGGATCCTGCGTGTGGAGAAGACGGGCCACAGCGGCACCCTGGACCCCAAAGTGACGGGCTGTCTGATCGTGTGCGTGGAGCGGGCCACGCGCCTGGTGAAGTCCCAGCAGAGCGCAGGTACGCCGCCCCACTCGCTGCCTCCACGAGGGGCTCTGGCCGCCCCACAGTAAAGCTGCCCCTCTCACTACTCTTCTGCTGTCTCCGCAGGCAAAGAGTATGTGGGAATAGTTCGGCTGCACAATGCTATCGAAAACGAGCACACGCTAGCTAGGGTAAGTGTGTCCTGACTGTCCTTCTGTAGGCTGGCGTGCAGCTCTGTGTCTGGGCCAATGGGCTCTGACGTGCAGCTCTGCGTCTGGGCCAATGGGCTCTGACGTGCAGCTCTGCGTCTGGTCCAATGGGCTCTGACGTGCAGCTCTGCGTCTGGTCCCGCGGGCTCTGACGTGCAGCTCTGCGTCTGGTCCCGCAGGCTCTGACGTGCAGCTCTGTCCCGTAGGGTCTGGAGACGCTGACGGGGGCCTTGTTCCAGCGCCCCCCCCTCATCGCGGCCGTCAAGCGGCAGCTGAGGGTCAGGACCATCTACGAGAGCAAGCTGATCGAGTACGACCCAGAGAGGAGGCTGGGTGAGTACCTGCCCTGTGGCTCGGGGCCGCGGAGTTACAGGACCGGCTGCAGGTCCAGACCGCCGTCTTCCATGCCGAGCTAGCGGAGCGTGAACGGGGTGTTTTTGTGTGCCGCAGGGATCTTCTGGGTGAGCTGCGAGGCCGGGACCTACATCCGCACGCTGTGTGTCCACCTGGGTCTGCTGCTGGGGGTCGGGGGTCAGATGCAGGAGCTGCGGCGGGTCCGGTCGGGGGTCCTGGGGGAGACGGTGAGACTCGCTGACGGCCCACCGCCGGGCGTCCAAAGTGTTGAGTTCAGCTCTGGGCTTCCCCCCAGTTCTGGTAATTAACCTTTGGTACAGAAACCGGCAGAGTGACTCGATGTCCGACAGTCGGCGCGTGTGCGACTGTCGTCTTTTACTCTCGTCGACACTCGGATGTTCAAACGGGGTCTCGTGCCACGAGATGCTCCCCACGACATCTTACGGGACCTCTTTCACACAAATCCTCTGTGACCGCGTTGTGACGTTCCTCTGGTCCCCGTCTGAATGTGACTGCTGGTTCCTCAGGACAACATGGTGACGATGCACGACGTTCTGGACGCCCAGTGGCAGTTTGACCACAACAAGGACGAGTCGTACCTGCGGAGGGTCATCTACCCCCTGGAGAAGCTGATGGTGTCCCACAAGAGGCTGGTCATGAAGGACAGCGCTGTGAGTCTGAACACCCGGATGTACGGGGGGAGACCCGGGTTCTGGAGGGGGGGAGGGACTCTAATTTACACAATCAGCCCGAGTTGGAGGAAATACTTCTTTATTATTTAGGTGAGGACATTTAATGGTACAATCAGGTCATCTTCAGTTTGAGCTGCGTTAAGAATCATAACATCAACAGTGCGATACATTAAAAAATCATAACATGAACCATGAGCGAGGGGCGAGCCAAATGATGAGCTGTATAGATGTCATGAGCACGCCGTGCAGAGATGACCAGTTATCTATCACCCATGACTGATGGCTCGGGGGGGGGGATCTCCTCCCGGTGGGGGGGTCCGCCCGGTCATGCGTGTACCCGGCCAACATGCGCGTCGTCCTGCAGGTGAACGCCATCTGCTACGGCGCCAAGATCATGCTCCCGGGCGTCCTGCGCTACGAGGACGGCATCGAGGTCAACCAGGACATCGTCGTCATCACGACCAAGGGCGAGGCCATCTGTATCGGTGGGTACCAGTGATGGGGCGCCTCGGCCCGGCTCTGGGGGGCTCCCGGGTACTGACCCCAGGCCTGTGTGTTTGTAGGCGTGGCCCTGATGACCACGGCGGTCATCTCCACCTGTGACCACGGGGTGGTGGCGAAGATCAAGCGTGTCATCATGGAGCGCGACACCTACCCTCGCAAGTGGGGACTGGGACCCAAGGTACTGCCCCCCCTGCCGGTCCTTTTCTGCATGTCTACCTTCTGGGGGGTCTCGTTTTAGAATCTGAACCATGTCCCCGGACCCCACAGGCCAGCCAGAAGAAGATGATGATCCAGAAAGGACTTCTGGACAAGCACGGGAAGCCAAACGGCAGCACCCCAGGAGAATGGAAGACGGACTATGTGGACTACAGGTACAGACCCTCAGACTAGACACCCCCCCCCCCCCCCAGGGTCTCGTGTCCCTGCGTTGGTGTTGCTATGACGCCAACATAAGTAAACATAACATTGTGTGTTCAGTGCTGATTATTGCCCTCCTGGAGATGGAGTTCTAAACCCATCCAGCCAGGGAGATGAGGGACGTCTCGGGTCGGTCTGACTTGATTTGTTTTTCTTTCAGTGCCAAGAAGGCTCCGCTCGCCGCAGAAGCTGCTGACGCATCGGCCAAGGTAAGCCCGGTTTTAGTTTGAGGTTCTAAAGGCCGGGCCGTGGGCCCTGGACCAGCGTTAGAGGTTTTAGTGGAACCGTTGAGGCCACATGATGAGACTGATGCGACAGTAGCTATGCCATGATGACTCGCTATCTATCACCCTAGTCTGATGGCTTCCGGTGGAACCGCCCGGTTCCTCCTGGGGTTACTTTAGGAGACCGCCTCAAGGGTTTGGTAGAACCCGAGGAACGTGCTAGCTTGGATCAGACGGGGCTGCGTGTTGGTGAATGTTGACGTTTGGGTTCCTCTGCAGAGGAAGAGGGAGGACAGCGACGGGGAGGCTGCCAGTGTTCCCAGCACGCCCAGTACAGAGGTGAAGAAGAAGAAGAAAAAGGACAAGAAGCCGAAGGAGGAGGTGACGGAGGAGGCGCAGGAGGAGGTGCCGCCGGAGGAGGCCCCAGAAGCGGTAAGCAGCATGGATGTTGGGAGTGTCACATGACGTGTGTGTGGTCTATGATGGCCGCGGTCCACCGAGCTGAAGGCTGACATCCCCCCGGTGACCTGCAGGGGGACCAGAGCGCCAAGAAGAAGAAGAAGAAGAAGAAGAAAAGTGCCGAGGACTCTCCATGAAGACCAGCGGCCCGGTGTGGAGACCAGAGACCGAGGCCCGGTGTGGAGACCAGAGACCCGTATGGACAATGGGCCCGGTGGCACCCCGAACCGGGGGGGGGGGACCTCTTAAGTTGTCTTTATTTTTTTACCGTCTGTTTCCAGACGTCTGCGGCCGCGGGCTGAAGACTTTTGCATTTTGTAAATAAAAGTGAGTGTTTCGGGGCGACCCTCCTGACAACTTAAGTTAAGTCTGTTCTTGCCTTAAACGAGGCCCTCGGGTGAGATGATGGTTTTAAGTGTATAAAATGTAAAACTTGTTTATATATAAACGGTTCTGTCGAAGCCCGCCGGCAGTCACCGCGGGCCGGCTGATGTTTTTTTTTTTTTCAATGTGTCCCGAATTAAAGTGGTTTTATACGAAAACTCGACTTGGCGCCGCCATTTTCCCTTCTCCAGAGGAAGTCTCCTACATGACCCCCCCCCCCCGTGGGTGTGGTGCAACACTCCAGGCTCCGCATGGCCGTCACATGCACTCGTAAAAAGCATTCAATTCAATTTGTGCAAAAATATAATTAATAATTGTCAAGCTTACTCCACTCAAGCGTTGGTCGTGTTTGTGTTTAAAACCTGTGATGGTGGTGCAGGGGGTTTGAACCGCTCAGGTCCAGTGTTGGTGTTCTAGCAGGTGAGTCTTTCCCTCAACGTCTCCCGGACTCCGGTGGCCCGGCTGGGCGGACTCCCCGCCCCAACACGGCAAACACTCATGTGACGGCACTGATGCGGCGTGGAACCCATATGGCTCGTGAATAGACCCCCTTAAGAGAGACACTGGCAGGAGAGGGGGTCCTGGGCACGTTTGGGGGTGATGTGGACTCGGTTGTCCGTCAGCAGGCGGAGCTGCTCCATCAGGTGGGGCAGGCGGGGACTCGGGGCAGCGGGGCTGGAGTACCAGTCCAGAACCTCTAGGTGGTGTAGTTTGTCCAGGAGGGCGAGGCCAAGGAAGTCTGTCTCGGACACGTTGTGATGACTGGAAGAGACGTGACAATGTTATGACCAGTGTTGGGAACGTTACTTTAAAAAAGTAATTGTAGTTGCTCACTACTTGTTCCAAGAAGTAACTGAGTTAGTAACTGAATTACTCTAAAAGTAACTTGTTACCAGGGAAAGAAACTAAGTAAAAAAAAAAAAAAAAAAAAGTTGCTACATGTCAAAGAATTTTGATTTTTCGGAGCAGTTTTCACAAGTACATAATGTAAACATCACATGCATTCTTGCCTTTGACCTCAATGAATTTGAAGTAGTGCTTATCTCCACCTTGAACATGCCCACTTTTCATCGGATCGCTCCGGACTCCTGCTGCTTCATCGAATGCGTGTGTGCGTGTGCGCTGGCTTGTGTGTATAAACACTGGCTCTGATTGGCTACCATGAAACATGACTCTGCCTTAGCCAATCATAATCGCTTATCTCGTTGTTAACCCACCCGGTCTCCTCACTAGCAGTTTGTGTGAATTCATAGTAACACACCGCACATAACGTTCAGTAACGATAACGACGGAAACAGTAATTAGTTAGATTACCCCGTTATTTTAAACGGTGTTATTACAAACACTGGTTATGACACACAACCCCTCACTATGGAGCACTTTAGAAGTCTTGCAAAGGGCTATATAAATGCAATGAAATATGAGAAATATGAGGGAGGCAGATATCTGACCGTATCTTAAGGGTCCTGAGCTGGGGGAAGAGCTCAGGGACCAGGGCTACGTAGCCTGTGGTCCCCCAGGGCTCCAGGTGGAGGTGCTGGAGCTGGGGGAGCCTCTTGCCCAGCACCACCAGGTCCTCCAGGGTCAGGTCCACACACAGCGTCAGCCCCACCACGGACCCCGGCACGCAGTCGGCATAGGCCCCCAGACGGTGGCCGCCTGCCGCCCCAGAGGGAAACCACCGTTAACCTCCCGATACGTCCGCCCTGGGCCAGAGTGCGCCCGCTCACCTACCGTGGATGCTGAGATGGGTCAGCCTGTGCAGGGCGAGCAGCCAGGTGCGGAGGTGGCAGTGCGGCCCGGGTACCGAGTACAGGTGGGACACGGACAGGCGGCGGAGACCGGACAGAGGCGCCAGCGCCTCGGGGGACACCACCGTGTCGTAGTTCAGCAGCTCCAGGCGGGACAGGGGCAGGACCCGCGGGCCTGCTGGGGTCCACAGCGACAGAGGTCTGGTCACGTGACCTGTCCTCACGGGAGGCGTGAGAACACGTCACGTGATCAGACCCGTCGCGACACAGACAGAGCAGTCGAGAGTTCCGCCCCTCGGAACGCAACGCGAGGTCACTCCTGGTGCTCCAGAACACCAGGAACACATTTAGGGACCCGGAACGGACCCTCATCAGAAGCCCCCTGTGCTGGCAGACAGGACCACCTGGCTGTGGGTCCGCGCAGCACGGGGGGCCGCAGCCGGTCTTCGTCACCACGCTCCGCAGGTGAGCGTCAGCTCAGCGTAAGCCTGCGCCCCGCGGTAGGCGTCACGCTGCTGACATGTGTGTGCCCCCCCAGCCAGAGACCAGAACCACCGGTCCAGGGGGTTCTCCTGGACTGTGCTGAGCACAGTGGCAGAGCCAGAAATGTTCAAATGGGTGGGCACAGAAAGAAACGGGTGGGCAAAGCCAATTTGATTGAACGTACGCTTGGTGAACGTAAAACGAAGGAAAGCCCTCTGATTGGACGGGCAAGACTGAGAAGTAGTCGGGCCGAGGCCCCGTCCAGGCCCGCCCGTGGCTACACCTCTGGTGTAAGTCACACACTGGGGAGGTGTCCGTTTGGGGGCGCCCCTCATATGTATTTAGACACGTTAGATAAGCCTATATCTTTATTGCATCATTCCTCCTTCCGGGTATTATTTCGATCTTGACCCGACACATTAAGTTAAACGGTCTGCTCTGAATGTGAACACAGAAAGTACACGTCATCCCGCACAACACTGTGACGTCGGTCTGACCTGCCGGATGCTGCTGCAGCAGCGAAGGCGGCGAGAAGAAGTTATCTGGCAGGCTTTTGTAGGCGACCATCTCCCAGGAGAGGAGCTGCAGGCTGGGCAGCCCCCCGAGCAGCTCGTGGACGGCCCGCAGCGGGACGCGCTCCGCCCCGTCGTGGTGGTACACCAGCCGCGTCAGGTTCCGCATTTTGGACACGGCGCTGACGAACAGCACCGCGGGGGAGCGCAGCCGCACGTTGCACACGCTGAGCCGCGTCACCTGCAGCGCCAGCAGCTGCAGGACGGGGCAGATGTCCAGCGGACACTGGGAGTTGTGGAACGACAGCGTGGTGAGCTTGGAGAAGCGGGCCAGGGAGTCGAGCCGCGGCTCAGCCCAGCAGGACACGGCGACGCCCGTCACGGAGGGCAGCCCGTCCAGCAGCGGGCCCAGGTGCTTCTTCTTGCCCCCCCGCAGGACCACCGTCTGGACGTTTCTGCGAGCCAGGGCTCTCCAGAAGCCGCGGTTGTAGCGGGAGAAGTGGTGCAGCACCACGGAGAAGCCCTTCCACAGGTTGCCGTACTTGTCCAGGACGTCCCTGAAGTACCTGCAACTCGCCCGGACGCGGTGCTTGTCCTGCACGGACAGGAAGGAGAAGACGAGGATCCACACGTCGTCCGGGAGACAGTGCTCCCTGGGGGGCATGCTTCCGGCCTGGGGGGGGGGGGGGGTACACGCGTATTTTTACTTTCCCTTGGGATGACTTCTCAACTGTTCCTAG
>OMKI01047250.1:0-11662 GCA_900302315.1 Phycis blennoides
CCAGAACCTTAACATTCAAGGTTAAAAAGGTCAACGACTTTGAAAGCAAGCAGAGCAGCGCCGCAATACACAACACTCTCTGGCAGAACGACCACAGCAGGGTGACAGGCAGACACTTCACCAACCGGGCGCCGCTCTGTGATTTGAATGCGCGCAGCTGAAAGTCACCACCGACACCCGGTTGGCGACACTCACAATAATAATAATAATAATAAATTTTATTTAAAAGCGCCTTTCAGGTCACTCAAGGACACTGTACAGATAAAATAAATTAAAATCACATAATGACAATATGCATATTGCAGGATAAAACAAATCATGTTAAAAAAGAATAATAATAATAAAATCGACATAATGAGATAAAATGAAATAAAATATGAAATAAAATAGGACAGGTGTAGCAGGAGGTCAGAGGGAGTAGGCCGTCTCAAACAAGTGGGTTTTGAGACGGGATTTGAAAATGGGGAGAGAGTCACAACTCATAACGCCGCAAACGCAAGGGCTTTCGTCGGTGAGCCGTAGCCTCAACCGCCATCGCGGCACCTCAATCGGCAAGTAGACGGTGACTACAACTGGTGTTTATTGAACTGAAAATCTTTGGGAGATCTTAAAGGGGGCATTTAGCAGACGCTTTTTGTCCAAAGCGACTTACAATCAGTACATTTGTGGGGCTCGACATGTGGACAGTTGGAGGAGTAGGGGGATCAAGGGGATCGAACCGCCGACCCTACGGTGAGTGGACGACCCGCTCTGTCCAACCGCTCTACCCACACTGAGCTACTGCCGCCCCAGATCTTCCAGCCTAAATAGTCCCCAACGGGGATGGAAAAAGCCACAGACCCAAGCCCACGAGCAAGGATACGAGCAGGTCCAGGGCGGCGCTGCAGAGCGCGGCGAGCAGCCAGGGAGCCGCCCTGAGCAGGAGGAGGAGGCCCGGAGCCGAGGGCTCGGAGAGCAGGAAGGCCGAGACGTAGAGGAGGCCGGTCGACGCGCACAGCACCGCCGAGACACCCGCCGCCGGGGTGATGTTCTCCCGTCTGTGCTGAGGGGAGGGAGAGCCCACGGGGCGTAAGGGATGATGAGGAGACAAGATGGCCGCCCTGTCACTTGGATGATCGTGTCCAGCTCGGGTTTGAAAAGGTGGAATGCGGCCCTGGTAGCCGTCACAAGACGTAACATCATGCACCACGTTAAACAAAATTCATCAAATGCACTCTGTCCTGGTTTTTTTTTGTTGTTTTGATGTCCAGTCGTTTCTCCAGTTCTCCGCCTCATGTGTCTGCCATTTTATCCACTTTGGATTAACGTAAATGTAAATCCACAACAAATGAAAATGAATTAAGTTAGCACTGTGGCGTCTTACTACTCGGATGATGGCAGGGAATCTGGAGGTGCAGGCTATGGTGAGAGAGATTAAGCCCAGAGTGTAACCCAAGGCCTCTTTGTTATCCTGAGGAGGGACAGAACAGTATGGGGGTAACATTGCTCCCAACAATGATGGAGGCTAGACAAATGGTGTAGGACATCGCAAAAAAAACATGAATCTATTGCAATTTAATGTAGTTCCAAAAGTCAATTTTGGACTTCCAAATTGAATATAAATAAAATCCTAGTGACTCCTGCACACACACACACACACTGACTTGAAGAAAGACATGGAGTAGTTTCCTTCCTGCGAAGGGCCTGTATGCTGGGATGCTCTCACGGGTTACATAACCTCCCAGTCCCATCAACAGACACATTCCGACGAGGTGCTGCCTTCGTCGTCTCCTCATTATCCTTAGCCTCCTAGCTGAGAACATGAACACGACAAACACGAGACATTGATGAGAAGATGAGACTGAATGGCAGGACGCAGATCATAGTTCGTTTTTTTTTTTTATCACATTGACTTTCAAGTCAAACGTCCAGTGACTGTTTTGCGTTTACACGCGTTTGGAGATTCTTCGGGAACCCAAGGCTCATAAAGACGAGAATGACTTAACTTACCTTCTGTTGAATTCCAGCACATATAAAGCGTGAGGAAGATGGAAACAACGTTGACAACATCCACGGCTACAGCAAAGACACCAAACACGATCTGAAGAGTGGACGACACTGTCGGATGATGTGACTTCTTAAGAGTTGGAGATCAAATCGTCAAATACAAATACAAACATTCACCTGGATATCCAGCTGCTGGGAGAGAACAGCGCCGATAGTGCTGCACAGGTTGCCGAGAAAGCAATAGATTGAAACCACCACTTCTCCCACGTGTCCTTGTCTAACCGTGCACCGTTGATATGTGAGCCTGAGAATGAACAGCACTGATCAGAAATTCTCAATTTTAACCTGGCAGTTAGCAATTATAGTCAAGAATGGACGCAAAAAAAAAAGCAATGGCTTACACAAAACATGACGTAAGTAACAGTAGAGCAGACAGCGCGAAGAGAGCGAAGGGAACACAAACTTTGTCGGCGTTGAAGGACAGGACGCAGGCTATCGCGTCTGCGCAAAACCCGTACAAAGAACGAAAATTACGAATGCGGTTTTCGGTCAAGTCGTTCATTTTGCGCCACCGAAAAGCGAAAATGGATCCGCTGTCCACTCTCTAGATCCACTTGTTGTGCAGCACAGAGGTTGTGGCGCCCCGGAGCAAAGCACCAAGCGCCAAATGTCTGCCAGCAGTCACAGGTGCGCAAGAGTCCCCAGCGAATGAACGGGACTTCTGCTGCGACTCTTGGAGGAGCGCACTTGTGTTATCATCCTCAAATAGACCCACACGTTAAACGCTCCGCCATTCGTGTGCATAATTCCCCATAAATAGGCCTAAATGAAACGTACGTGACTGATTACACATTTTGACCGTTCTTAACTTGGAGCAGGCACACATTTTGTGCCTAATTATATTTAAACATGAGGGGTAAAAAGCTGTTCCTCAAAAGAAGTCACTATTAGTTTAAATTACCAGACTAGAAGCTACTATACAGGACATAGCCTACTACATGTCAAACAAATGATAGCACCACAAGAATACACAATAGATAATGTTTATTTTATTTTCAGATTTATGTATATTATCAAGCCAGTTCCTTCAATTCAGCACATTACTTGGTTAATGTTGACAAGTTAGCCATTTATTGATTTTCTTAATAATTTGGGGGCCAGTTGGGTAATGTTCCTTCAAATGTCTGTCTGCAGTTGAAGTCACAAACCAATTATAGCTTTATGCTAATTTCTCAACTTTGGCACATGAATAATACAAGCTATTTTTTGTAATCGGAAAATATACATATTTAGTTTTGCATTCAGAGGTTTATCCTTAGTTAGTCTCCGTTTACGTAACAAAACACTGAAAAGAGCAGCTATGAAATTGTCGAGATGAAAATTTTTTTTTTTATCATCAAGGGCAGTACATTATGCATAATGTACTATACATGCAAACCGAGCACAAAGATCAGCGTCTGCCCTCTGACCTCGGCTGGCGGTAATTCCTTTGGAATTGCACCTAAACGCTCCAACGCAGTCATCCCATTCTGTCTGAAACGATCCACGATGCTTTTTAACAGTCCGTCTGTGGGCTTATTGACCCAGCAGCCATCTGGGTGCTCATCGCCAGCTTGGGGGGGTACTGAAGACGGCCCCTCGGTGAATAAGGTCTACGGGGCGTCTGGGTCAGGCCTCCAGGTGCCTGGTGATTCTTCGGACCTTCTCCTTCTTGTTGCTGTTGCCGTGCTTCTTCCAGGGTTTGCCGATGACAGGGCCCGGGGCTCCGGCCTGCCCCGGGGCTCCGGCCTGCCCCGGGGGTCCGGGCTGACCCGGGGTCACAGGGCCGCTGCCGAGCTTGTAGCCCATGACCGACTGGACGCCCTTGGTGAGGGCGCGCACGTTCTCCTGGGGGAGGGAGGGGGGGGGGGGGGGGGGGGGGGGGGGGGGGGGGGGGGGGGGGGGGGAGAGAGGAGGGGGAGGAAGTGAATCCTCTCGATGGCACAGACTGCGCACGCTGTACCGTGAAACACGTGCAAAAATGGGTGCTTTTTTTTTATTTAGGATTATGATGAGTGAGTGTGCATCATTTACATTTACATTGAGGGCATTTAGCAGACGCTTTTATCCAAAGCGACATACAAAGAGTACATTTGTCAGAAGAAGGTGAAACACTTCATTGCTGCTAATACAGTGAGAAAGTCACCGGAACAAGTTTCAAGCATTTCAATTGCTAGGTTAACCACTGCTAGTATGCAACATCTCTGCATAATTTAATACAGCCATGTATTAAACTGACGATAGTTTTGAGGTTGTTTCACTGGTCAATAACTAAAAGTAGGCTATCACTCCTTCAGAGAAGTTGGTATCCAAAACTGTTGGGATGCGACTGCACATCGTAACGCTAGGGATGCTACTCAATTCTACACACTGGAACACACTAATTACATTTTATGTTCCAGTGTGTAGAATTTGATTTAACCACAACCCCTCTCAAATGTAATGCAAGGTTTGCATTCCTGTCTTCTTTGCGTAGTTATTGTTGTCATCATGCAGTTCCGTCATACATGAATGAAGCTTGTTTTCGAAGGATAAAACGAGCACCCGGTCGTACCTGATTGAAGAAGTTCTTGTCCACGGGGTTTTCTATCCTCCGGACCTGGTGCGGGCCGACGGCGGGCCTGCAGGGGGCGGCGTCCGGCCCACCCGCGGTCAGGAAGGAGCGGTGCTGGGGCTGGAAGTCTGCAGCCTGGATGTGAGGCGGCGGGTGGCAGTAGCGGAGCTTGCCCTGTGGGGGAAGGAACACGACCATCCGACATGAGTGTTTAACCCTGCCCAGGGATGGAGGTTCTGTGCAGCACGCATGTGCTCCTGGCTTCCTGAAAAGCCGGGAGTTAACCAAACACACCCAGAATACGAGTGAGAATAAGCAAGTGCAATGAAATCCCCCCAAAAAAATAGAAAAGCCTGTTTTTGCAGCCAGACTGGAGTTTGTAGGCGAGTATGCAGTTCACGCAAATCTTAAATTACTGTATATACTAGGCCAACAACCCCACCATTTTGACATTTCTAATAAAACAGCAGTTGGTCTGCGGAGCTTACGTTGACGTAATCCTTCAGAACGTATCTAGCCGACCTGGACTGGTCGGGCTGGCCGTGGGATGTCATGAAGCCCCTCATATCTGCAACACAGGAAGACAGTCGGCTGATAGTTTCACCCGACTAAAGACTCAATTTTCATCCGGCGGAATCGGCAACTTTTCAATGAACACGGCAGAGAGACCGGTCTCGGACCACGGACTCCTCCTCTGCAGTGTGCAGCGGAAAGACATTCTCGCTTCCCAGCGGACTGGCAGGAGCCGAGGTGTCGGGGGGGGGGTCTTACATCCGTAGGCCATGAGCAGCTCCTCCGCGGTGGGCGTCCGGTCGGGGTCCTCGTCCTCCCGGGGCCGGATGATGTTGACGCCGTACGTTCTCTCCAGGACGAGGCGCGGGATGGTCTGACACACGTGGGCACTTGTGGGTTAAGGGACGGTGAACTCGGTCGGTCGTATTCGTTTTGTTTTGGTCGGCTTCGCGCCGGTGAACGGAGCGACGGCTCCGCTCGGGGTGGACCGAAGCGGCAGTCGGTGACGGAGTCCCATGGATGACTTCCTCGCCACTACCGCACTGGCAGGCAAGAGTAAGACAAACCCCTGAGAGCTAGGGTGGGGCTGACAGTTTCTCTGCAATCTTTGATTGAAGTCAATGTGGGCATACAACACACTGACACACTACACACTGGCGTACACATCCATCTCCTAAACGTGTGGGGGCCAGAAATTACAGCTGAGAAATTAACTCCTCATATCCGTCCAAAAATGCCCTGGACGGACTGACAGGCTTGGCGACGGGAACGTCATGATTATAACCTTTTAAAAACACACAAGTGATGGGTAAACCTGGCTAATCGGGTCAATGACGACGGGAGGCTACGAAGCTCGCAGCGAGCCACCGCCGCGTGGAAGGATATGAGGGAGATGGCAGGAACGTGGTCTCTCATCTGGTCGATGGGCAGGATGCCACAGCAGATCATCTCAGCCTTGGTGGAGACGAAGGAGGGCATCACCAGGCCCGGGCAGTCACAGAGACACAGGCCGGGCTCCACAAACAGAGTCTGAACAGAGAGGGAGAAACAGCAGCAGCAAGGGGTCAAGGGGGTCAATCCGCAGACAACGCTACGTCTGAGGAATGCGATGTACAGGTAAGGGGTTGGGGCTTACCTGGAAGTGCTTGGTGTGACCGGGCGTGGCCGAGACGGACACCTTCTTGTTCCTCAAAATAGTGTTGATGGTTGAACTCTTTCCCACGTTAGGATATCCAACCTGTGTTAACACACGTAACATATTGGATCCAATATGGTGACATATTGGATCAAAAAACAAACTCCTCTGTACACAGCTTGGAGACATCCTCACACACACACACACACACACACACACACACACACACACACACACACACACACACACACACACACACACACACACACACACACACACACACACACACACACACACACACACACACACACACACACACACACACACACACACACACACACACACACACACACACACACACAAAATGGCGTTTCCAGTGCACCGTAATTTCAGTGGCTATTCCATTGGAAATGCATTTTTAAGTATTTCACTACACACAAGCTTTTGGTAATATCTCTCGGAACTCGCATACTACTCAAAACACAGAGCTCTTGAATCTATCCGAACAGAAAAGATACAAATGGGCAAAGCTCTCCCATCAGTCGCCTCTTCCAATACAAACTATTCCCCACCACCCCTAAAGCCTTCTGCACCAGGCCCACTGGTGGGGTATTGCAGCGCTCACCAGGCCCACGGTGAGCTGTCCTTCCTTGCACTGGAGCCCGCTGTGGACGGCCCTGAACGTGGCCAGCAGCTCGTCCTTGTGCAGCAGACGACTCGAGTTGCGGAAGGAGTCGTTGTTGGGCGAACCTGCCGCCGCTCCCTCGTCCTCCTCTTCGTCTTCACCCTCGGAGCAGGTCTGCCAGTCCTCCTCTGCTACCGTGACCTTTTCCCGCTGGTCTTCATCCATGCTATCCTCCTCCTCATCCTCCTCCTCCTCATCCTCCTCCTCCTCCTCCTGAGCTTCTGGTTGCCGACCCTCCTTGGCCACGCCAGGTTCCTCCTCCTCCTCTTCGTCTTCTGGTTCACTCTCTGCTTCCTCAGGCTGCTCGACCTCCATTCCCTGTGCCCATTTAGAAACAGTGTTTGGTAAAACATTCTGGAAGTGGTGGTGATGGAGGGCCGTAGAAAGGAGACCGTTTTAGAGGGGAACGGTTTTCTTTGTCTCCACAACACAAAACCAAACAACTCGCTAGTTCTTAAAATATTAAAACAACGTCTTCATCATTTGGCATATTCATGTCGATGGTTGGAAATACGGATTTACAGTGCTAAACACTTTCCACCTTCTTTCAGCTATCGATTCTTTGACCCACTTTTTCCTCTGCATCCAGCCGGTCTGCCTCCGCCAGGGCCGACCAGAACACCGCCCTGAGGCCTTCCTTCTGGAAGTACCTGGCCCAGACCCGGCGCTGCTCCCGGGTCAGCAGGTCGGCCTTGTTTATCAGAACCATGTTCACCTTGTCCTTGGACACCTCCTTCACGTACTTCTCCTATGAGCACCAGAGACGGCAGCGTGAGTTTCTCTGAAGGCTTCCTTTGATTGTGGGCAATAAGTGCAGGACACACATTGGACAAGAAACTTTTTGAGGTCGTTTTAAGGTTAAAATGTTTTGGTGGCAAAACATTTTAAAAAACACACAATCGGTGAAAAAAGTCGAATGATGCTAGTCATTGTAGGGTACTAGCATGCTTGGAAGGCCTCGGCTCTCGCACATTTCAACCTCCACCCTTCCCCTCACATAGACACCTAACCCGCCATCAACAGAGATTCCCATGGATGCTTCCAACTTACAAGGTCGGGGCAACGAAACAGCAGGGGATTTCGGCCATCGACGATCTGGACCACGACATCACTGTGGGATCACAAATAATGAATTGGCGTCAGCCTCGGTGTAACACACCTTCACGTCACTCAAGGGAGTTCAGAATGGTCCCGAATGAGGAGTGAAACGCAATTTCACCTCCTCTCGATCACTCTCCACAGCTGTCTCCAGAAGTCCAGGTTCCTCTCGAACGGAGTGAGGATTAACTTCTGCTCCTCTTCCAGCCTTAAAAAAAACAAAACAATGAATTGGGACGGTTGTTGCTTGTTCCGTTTGCCAGTCTAGTTGTGTAGTTGTATTGATTTTGAAACTAGATATGACATAAGATAGAGTTAAATAATAACGACAGGGAAAACACAGTGCATGATATTGTTACAAATAAATGGCACACAAGCAGGTAGTTCATGCAGATAAGTAATCATTATTGAGTATCATAATTTACAGATGTTCAAATGTTTGCCTTTGCTCTTGTATGCCCAACAGCACTGATTGCGTTTTGAAAAACGATTACACATTACATTATCTACATTACAGAAGTCATTAAATAAGAAAGTATAAGTTGACCAGGCGATCTGAAAACCGATACAAAACATTATACAATAATGTGGCAAAACAAACCAAAACAAACTAAATACATACTGCGCGAGTTCCCTTCTCCATTCCAGGAAGCTGTCTCTCTCTGCCTGCTGAAGGACCTCAGCGCTGGTGTTCTCGTCCCACTTTGGGCTGTGGACAGCAACACAGAGCAGCTCAGCATTGGTCGGACGCACAGGGTCAAACTCACACGATCACATGGGGGGGTCAAGACGTGGGGCGGCACCAAGCAAGACGTCTGCCGCCTTAGTCAGCGTACCGGCGGGGGATGCGGAGGAGCTGCTTATTCTCTTCATGCACCTTCTTCAACCTGGCCCTCTCCTCTGTGGTGAGCAGTCCGGCCCTGGCCTCCGCCGGCACGAACTTTACATTCAGTTTTTCTGAGAGAGGGACATTGCAACTGTCAGGGAATCGAGAAGACACACAGGGCTGGGAAAAGTGTATTTTGTTTATTCGCCATCGTGGCGTGAGACAGTGCCTCTTAACAGACAGAGATAAATAACCCTTACCAGCAACAAACTCTGTGCCTGCTAGTTCGGCAGTGGCGAGGAAGTCATCCATGGAACTCTGTTCTGTCACGGACTGCAGGTTCAGTCGACCCCAGTCATAGCCATCGTTCAGTTCGCTCGAGTGAAGCTGACAGAAAAATTACGAATGCTATGAGACGAGAATGTCACATCACATCATGTATGGGGCAAAATAACAAAACACTTTGACCAGGGGTGGGATGAGCTTATCTTGAATGCCAACGGCAAATTACAATAGATTAAACAACACTTCAATCGTTGTGTTGTGAGTTGTATCTTTGTATTTATTGCTACATGTAATGCTAATACATCAATTGCGTTAAACCGCCAAAGACGTTAACCGCAACATGTTGCGGTTAATGTCTTTGTTCTAACATATTGTTAGAAGCGTTTCATGCGCCATCGTTTCGATGCCTACCCAGGTGTCAATCTTCTTGTGTCCACGATTAGCGTGAAGTCTCTCCTTAATAAGGGATCTCCCGAGTGCGCCAGCTCCTCCTCCCGTCTTCTTTTTGCCCATAGTGTAGTATAAAGTTCAGCCAGGCAGTGTTTTTTAAGAAAAGGAAGCTAGCCCAACTTTACACATAAATGATGTTCTGTTACTCGCTCCACATGTGGAAAAAGCTTGTTGTCGTAAAACCGGAAGTGAATTGGAACATACTATGTAGGTATGTCTTCAATCGTAACAATGCAGTTTTCCTTGACCATGAATACGATGACCAATTTGGTCAAATAGATTAATGAACATATAATTTGTAGAATATTGTGTATATTAGAAGATGAGATAATGCCACATATTACTTAAAATAAAGAGAAAGTAACTAAGGATGGTACGGTCCAAATGCCTGTCCAGCTATTAAACACGCCATGTAGAACATGTTCCGTTTCAGATTAGTTCCTCATTATTGCACGTCGTCGGTTTTTTTTTCATCATAAAATAAAACGTCTCCGTACCAACACCACCACTACCAGCAGATTAATTATAACAACATAACAACAGCACCTATATTAGGGTGCATCAAAAAACCCAATTCTTGAATTTTGATATGGCTGGGTGCTAAAAGTGTTCCAATATGTAGAAACAACACATGCAAAATATTTTTCCAGTACATGATGATTTAGGGGTGCCACTATAAAGTGGTTAACAGTGCTCAATGGTCGGCATGGAGATCTGAGGTAAACAATACTACAGCTCAAAAAAACTGAGGTGATCTTTCTGTGTTGGGTATGTATTATTACATATTACTATCATATCTGTAGTTGTGTCTTTGTATACTTATTTATCATAAGTCATTTAAGTCATATTTATAGGTATTTGGTGCTCATTACATCTAGCTAACTTAAGCTAGCAACAGTTTGCTAACCACAGTTAGCTATCTATGTTAGCTAAGCTATTAAGCTTAACATCAACAGTATTCTAAAGTGGACAATGTCATATTCAGAGTATAGATGTCTCATGTTTATTGAGAGTAGCATTGTAGTTGTTACAGTAAATTAACATTTTAAATACATATATATTTGCAAGCACAGCTAGCTACTCTGGTAGTGATGTAACGGTAAGTTATGATGAAGTTAGACTATGTAGGCCTACAGCTAAAATTTGAGGCTTATGCAATAATGGTTTATCATAATTGAGTGATATGAAGTATGGTAAGATATGATTTTAAACACTATCCTTGAGCTTGTATCATTCTCATTCTCAGGCACTGCACAACACAACCCAGTTGTGTTGTGCAGCTCGAGGCAGCCAAGGTTGTCCTGGAGCAGGTGCGGCCATTTTACAAGAAAGCCAACATCCCAATGGTGAGCGACAAGCGTGCGTGCCACAAGATGGTAGACTTAGTCAATGCTAACAACATGCTGTGGAAAATCTCCCAGGCCAAGCGCTCCAGTGAGACTACAGCGAAACAATTGGAGAAAATGGAGTGCAGACTTGATGCCACATTTCCGCTGTGGCCTCCAATTGTTGAAAAGCTGATTGATAACCAAGAAGACCTAGCTTTCTTGGCCAGCATGAAGACTGACAGAGTGACCACATTTAGTGTATTGGACAAAAAAGCTGCAGCTCAAGGTGAAGCGGTGAGCTTCCGCAAGCTGCCGCAGCAGCCAGGCAGTCCCGCTGTGAAAAGGAGCTGGAGGAGATGACGGCCACGTCCAGCTTGGAGTCAGAGAGTGATGAGGAGTCAGAGGAGGATACTAACAATCTATCCACCATCTGAGGACGAACCATCCCACAAGCATAAGAAGACTGGAACAAACGTCTGTGCCGAGCGTGGCATCAAGCTCACATCCGACTTCGTCACAGTGGCAAGGAAGGAGCAGCACCTGCAGAATGTGCTGCAGGAGGTTGAACATGACCGCAACCGACAGCCAAACCTTCGGCGCCGCAAAAACGCAAGCTAATTCTTGAATAGGACGGTTACTCTTGGGTGGGGAGTGGGGAGACATATCTGGGGTGAGACGCACTGGCTAGGTTCAGAGTTCAGGTTCCATTTCCTCTCTCTTTCTCCCTGGTGATGTTGCTCAGTGGAGCAGACTCTGGCACAGA
>OMKI01047255.1:4416-19174 GCA_900302315.1 Phycis blennoides
GATTGAGAAATAGTAATTCAAGAGAATAGAGTGAAAGGTCAGAGTATTGATGAATGATTTAGCAGTGCGTGAGAACAGAGTGTGTGTGTGTGTGTGTGTGTGTGTGTGTGTGTGTGTGTGTGTGTCTCTCTCTATCTATCTCTCTCTCTCTCTCTCTCTCTCTCTCTCTCTCTCTCTCTCTCTCTCTCTCTCTCTCTCTCTCTCTCTCTCTCTAGTATATTCAGACTTGCCTCCCCCAGCTAACCCCCCCCCCACCATCCCTTCATATCTTTTTGTCATGTCTTTATTGAAGTTCAACTGCTAATTTTGATCCTACTGTATGAAAGGCATCTTTGATAACTTTGAAATGCGCTAAATGAGTCAGATGTAACATTATCATTATTTTATTCATGGACCACCGACTCCGTAGCCCACAGCAGGCTGATGATGGTGGGGAAAAGACGGAGGGCAGGGGGGCTCCTCTTAGCGAGGACCCCGCATGCGACACAATCTTGGTACAGATGCCGCTGACAGCCGTCTGAACGCGCTCACTTCGGAAGCAGATAAGAACCTAATAATATCAAAATGTTATCTCAAGTTTTCACATTTCGGAGGCTGTCGTGGCACACTCGTTGGTTGGTACATTTGGTGACTTTGATAGTCAAGTGTGGTTATTTAAGGGCCTGTATGTTGGTGGCGATGGTGATGCTGATGATGATGATGATGATGATGATGATGAATGCTACACCTACAAGACAACCTAAAATGTTTGTACATTTACTTTTCTGATGTTCTGTATTGACAAAAATAGAAAATATTATAGCGATGTTGAATGCTAATTTGACAAATAGCTAAATTTTCTACACAGTAACATCATATAATATTGCTGATATGTTCATAGATCTTCATTACAACATGCCTAATGTTCTTGTTGAGAAACTTTTAATAGAAACGTTAAATATAAATATTCCTGTTGATATCCATTCCTGTGTTTTTATATAGATTTTTGCTTATTGTTTGCTACCGTTAGAATCGAACTTCCCCTTTTGGATAAGGGAGTTAACCGTCTTATCTCATCATCTTTGATCATCATCATTATGTTTATGTCCTTGGTGATAAAGCTGTTATAATACCTACGTATATCTGTTTGCTTTGGCGAAGAGTGAGTGAGAGACAGGGAGAGAAAAGAAGGGGGTGGGGGGGTGGGGGGGGGCTATTAGCTGTTATCCACACCATTTATTTTATTATGTCGCACAGCCATGAAGAATGATTATATTCGCTGATGTGCGGACTGGATGCAGAAGCAGACTCCCATTCAGTGAGCGTCACCTTTGAAGCGACCAATCGGATTAAACTGTTAGAACACGCAGACTCACACCAAGTAGACGCGGGTGGTTGAGATTTTTGTTTTGTTCAAAATATTGAAAAGTTCTTGATATGAAGTAACATTCCAATAAAATTGTGTCTGTATTAAACTGCTTAAATAACGTACATTTAACATATGGAAACGTATGGAAAAAGGATTTCAATTTAATTTGCAAATGAGGCAGAGCACCCCTCTGTAAAATCGACATGGTTCGGCCGACTCCCTCTGTCAGTTTCAAGTTGCGCCTTGTCGCTGTGTGGCCTGGCAGGACCGAACAAGCATTACCCTCCAACGGGACTATATTGCACGGTACATTCACCATATTATGTCAATCTATGGACGGGCAATGGCATTTCTGTTGAGATCGGTGGATATATCAATGTCATGATTCAAAGGTAAGATATATCGATCTTGTGAGCGGTGGTTTCGCGTTTGCTTGGGTTTGTGGTCGGTACCCTCTGCACGTTTTGGAATGTCACGCTTTGGTGCTTTTCGTCTCGACATTAAACTATGGATAAAACTTACGCAAAACTTTTCTTTTTGCATATCATTTCTTTTAATACGCATTTTGTTTTATAGATCGAATGACAAGCCCGTGAGCTGCAGTAGATCGTAGCCCAGTGTGGGCATTGAATGAATGCAGTTTATACAATCCTTGGATAACGTCTATTTTTATAATTAATGATATGTAATCAATCGAATTTGCGACGGTTGTCTACATGCTCTCCTTGTATCCCAATGGTGTTTCCAGATGTGCAGTCTATGTTCAGCCTAAAGTCTTCCTACTGGGGAACAATTTGACTGTTATACCATGTTTCACTGTTTGAAAATAAATAAATAAAAATGCCTGCAATAGTTGTCTTGAACGAACCATGGTGTTGTCATCATGTCTTAATAACCCTAAAGCTAATTTTGCATTAACCTTTCTCGTTGCCGCTGTACGGTGTTTACTATGTAGATGCGGTGTTATTGTGACTCTGTTTTTGGTTGCGGACTACCAAGGGTTTTGAGTGTCTTCTGACACGAGTGAAGGTCCTAGTTATTGACTCATTTTGCTTCTACGCCCAACGCTCAGTTATGTAGTCGTTCTCCATACTTTGCTGCTATAACTTTCACTGAAGTTGAAGTAAACGAACCAGTTTGAGATCGCTGTGGTCTACAGCCCTTCGAAACAAAATAATTTAGTGACACATTCAGAGACATAACTTGTTAGTTACTGTGTTTTTCCTCACCTTTTGTTACTTTGATTTTGTAAGACGTTATTTAGACATGATGTCTTTTATAGACGCCTGTGTTCCTTGTGTTGCCTAGTAGCATGCTCTGCAATACAATGCCCTTTGACTGTAGCTGACCCACATTGGACCAAATACTTGGCAACAATACCCTTAGGTCAAAAGAAACAATAAAGTTTTGACTTGATGGGCACGCTGGACAAAAGTCTTTTCCTTTTGTATCTGCACCAGGGCTTTTTTGTGTGTGTCCCAAACATTTATAGGGATACAGGGATATATTGTGTTGTTACATGATTCACATGGTTCGCCGCGGTCCCCAAACATCACTTGTTCACAGCTGCCAATCATTCCGTCATTCACGCTATGCTACCATTCATGCCATTGACTCTTTTGAAGGTCAATGACGGTTTTATTCAGACTGCAGTCAGACAGATGCGAGCTGCGAGGGCTAAGCCCTTTGTCACTCCGCTCTGTTATCATAGCTCGGTTTCCCTCCCGGGAGAGCAGGTTATGGATAGCAGGCCGTGGAATAGTAAGTGTCCTTGTTGGCTGACTCATCGGCGACAGGACAATTACATGTGATGATATGAATCCCAACGAATGCCTATGACGTTTTTCTCAGGATAACCTGCGGCAGACACTTATGCCACCTGTTGTACAGTCTGGTCCATAGTCCTTTTGGCTTTTAGCGATTGGATTGAAGAGGAAGTGGTGAAATAATTGCAAACTAATGCAATTATTAACCGTTGGGCACATGTGGGGGTTTAAAACATACCGGCACTAGGACCGTTTGGTCCCGGCCCTTATTCAGAGTCCTTCAACATTCTTCTATCAAGTGAATCAAATAAATTAAACAAATAATACACATGTGTATTTTAGTTTTCCTGCCCTCACAACACTATGCTGCTTTCTACCTGTGCCAAGTAACACTTTCACCAACATTTACTTTTCCTGTGCTGTTTGCTTTAGTTTTTACAACAAGGTGTGCCGTCATCCCTCACTGCTGAGCCCTGAGATGGTTGACAATGACATTGATTGACAGCTTAGCATTTCAGGTGAGCTGATATTGATTCCCAGATCAATGGCAAGCAGAGTCCCCTATGTCTGTTCACAGAAATAAAAGGTAGGCAGTAAAGGAAGACATTTATTTAAGATCCTTTTTGACAGAGCAGGGGGTGCCGTGTCACGAGCGGCCACTAAATTCTGTCTGTCCTTTTCCAACTCTCCCAAGCCTAACCCGAGTATTGACTCATCAGAAGTTACTGCAATGAATGTGACAAGTTTTCTTTTGGTAAACCAGGTCCAATGTTCTCTGTGGCCCGAGAAGGACACATGTCTATAATTGGATTCTTATGGTGAGCAGTTAACCATTCAAAGTTTATACTCTGCAGCCGGCCACTACCGCAAGGAATTCAAAGATATTTGTGTAAAAAGAAGACAATCCTCTGTAGTGTCCATACTAGGCATATTGTTTATAATAAAAGCCTTTATGAATGGAAAGTACGCGGTTCACTACATGGTAATGTAGACATAATTATGTAGACATAATTAAAACAGTGAACGTCCCTAGTTGTCTTGCTTGTCTTGCGTCTGCCGAGCTGAGACCTTACAGTAGTGTGGCTGGTCTGCCAACTTTACCTCATGGTGTCAGAAGTGGGTCACTGTCACAAGTGCATTCCTCAGTCCAGTCAAATGGGACTGTTTACATTGAGCCAGTCAGCTGACCTTTGAACAGTAGATTGTGAGTAAGCTGAGCTCACGCTGTGCCTCGCCTCTCCGTGGAGGAGGGACTGCAAAAGCAGTGGAATTGTTCTTTGGGGAAAAAACACAATTCGTTTTTTTTATGTTTTTATATACATAATGGATTTCATTTTTTATCTTGTTTGTATTGATATTCTAAATATAACTACAAGATGGTAGTTATATTTATATTCATTTAATTTTTTTTTACTGTATGACATCCTTAATCTCTTGCAGTCTGCCAGGGCTTAACATGTAGTAGGAGTTGATGATGATGATGATGATGATGAGGAGGAATATTCTGCCAGTAGCTGAAGAAACAACATCCCCATCAGCCCGATCTCCAGCCAGTGCTCTAGTTGAACGAAGCCGCTTGATAAAACCAAGGTCTACGTTGTGCTTACGTGTGAAATAACTTCCAGAATTAGCCTCAATTGACGTGTAGAATACCAAAACTGAAGCCGTACTGCATCACTTTAATGTACTTATTAATTGGCATTTTGAAATGTCATACTAATTCCAACACCATGACCAATGGCCGTATTAAAAGATGAGGCCAGCATTATCTGCTGGTGAATCCTGACCCACTAGGTTAATGCACCACCATCTGTATGGTTTTGACAATGCAGAAGCTTCTTGTCACAATTCAGGTAGGCCTGCTCGATCCGCCCTGAACTGTGTTAACACACTGGGACTTCTTGTCACCTGACCTTTCTAGATGTTGAGCACGTCATCATCATTGTCTTCATCGTGGGAATGGGATGAAGCCAACCTAACTCAAGGCAGCTTTTTACCCCACTGAGAGGAAATATTTTACATTCACCCCTGGTATCACTTTTACAGCACCTTAGGGCCATTTCGCTCAGCTGGGGAATACTTTACTTCCCAAAGAACTACTAATAGGCACTCAGCCCTGGGAAAACAGTGCAGTGGGTAGTGCCTTTTTACCCGTTTGCTTAGGTAGCAAAATGTTAGCTTGTGGCAAAGAGAGCCTCTATAACAGAAATAAGACCCCTTGCGGGTGAACTATAAAGTGAATGAATATATTATTATTATACATCCATGCAATAAAGATGTTCCCAAATCATTCAAACATACTGCTGAAATGCGCCAAAATATACATTGAAAAATACATTGTAAAATACATTGTCTGGCTTTTGGAAACCATACAAAATGCTACGCCTGTGGTCCGACCCATCGGCTACTACTTGGCGTGAACGGCATCGCGTTGCTAAGCTCTGGGGGGGGGACTGTGCGTCTTTGCGTCCTCGGAGGTCATCAACCGGTTACAGGGGAGCGAGCGGTCTCTTGAGCAGAGGATCTTGGCATGCATGCTTTACGGGGAAGCGTGTTTTTTTTGTGTCGAGTAGACGTACGCACTTAAAGGATCTGTGCGTCACGCCGCACTCTAAATGTCCCTCGGTGGCATGGTCTCCATGGTGACTGGGACCCCTGTGGGCCCTCTGCCACACCAGGCACAGGCTACAGTGTACGTGTCTATGCTCCGTACCAGGCTCAAGCCATAACACTTCCTTTCTGAAAGTCCTTTTTTTTTTTATTCTTGCTGCGCCCTGATCCTGCTCTGTCTGAATGCCCACCACTTGTTTACCATCTGAGCTCCACCCACGCCACCAAGGATTAGTGAAAGTGTGTGTCACAGGATTATAGTGTGTACTGCTGGGCTGCACTAACTGTTGCACATTCAGTTCTTGTTCCGTTTTTTTTAATGTTATCAATGTCGGCGCATCAGAACTCTTAACTGCAGCAGCATTTCAAAATAGTTTTGGATTATTGTGTCCATTACACACATTTTTCATATTGTATTCTGTTCCTTTAAGGTGCCCTATGCAAGACTGAACATGTGTAATTTGGTCGGTCAGTTTGATTGGTCAGAAATGACCAATCAGGGCATCTGTTCCCTGATTGGTTCGGGGAATCCATCTTGCCTGTCACTCACAGTTTACGCACGCCACAGCTGTGTGATTCCAACCCTTCTTAATGGTAGAGCAGTGAAGCAGACAGCCTTTTTTGGGGGGTGTTTCATTATCAAAGTCTTCTTTCTTCTGCTCTCTTGTCTGTTTTACAACACTCACGCTCACCTTCTGCACCTTGTTAAAACCGTTATTGCGCCCCAGTAACTTTATCTTTACTGATTTTAGATTCCCTGTTGGTCACAATTCAAAACTCAAGTCGCTGTTTGCGAAAGCCCCCTAAAATGTGTTTTGGGAATTAATATAGCCTTAGCAAGATAGAAAAAGACGAGGCTGAAACATTGTCTAACTGGAGTTCCCCATCGCTGCCAAGAATAAGATGTACATGCCAAAAGCTTGGAATGTATTATGCGAGCGCGTGTGTGTTTTCCCAGTGTATGCATTGAGATAAGTTGTACATTTTGGCTCGGGTGTTTGATACTCTGTCCATCATGTGTCGCCAAGTGTACAAAAGTAAAAGGATATGCTCTAACATGATTGCTATGTCCTGGAAAAAAAATGTGAATCACTCACCACCTGCCGATGATGCTGGGAGGTTGTTGATGGAAAGGCTGTTCTTTTTTATGCATTTACTCCTCCAGCAGGGCAACATAACACCAGATAGGTTCATTTTGTTGCGTGTTTAAACAGTGCTAATGTGCCACCCGGTCACACTGTGTGCTACCCATTCCTGCTTCCTTGTGTTCCCCTACATGTGCCCTCATACCACAGCTGTATGTGAACCATGTCACCTCTGTGTAGGCATTGCTCTTGGATTGTGCTGGCAGTTCCTGCAGCGCTTGGCCAGGTGTAGAGTAGTCTAGCGAGCAAATGAATGAATGCGTTGGTGCGGCACACAATAATTTGTATTGACATCCCCAATATCCGCCCCCCCCCCGTTGTTTCCGATGCAGTGGTATGATAACTCTGCTGTCTGTACTTTGGACCGTAGACTCTTTCCATCATGCTGTGAATGGATTCATATGTCACTTACTGCCAATCATGTTGTGTGAAAGCATTGTGAGAAAGGCAAAGATGGCCTGTGCCTTGTTATGAAAACTTTTGGCAGTGCTAAAAATGTGTAAAATGAATGATTAATTCGATCAAACAGCGTTTTGTCACTCCACTGTAGACTGCCTAATCAGATGTCCTTCAGGGAGAATCGGACAATGTAATGTAATACCCACTGAACACCGCATAAGAGAATGTGTTTCGATGCAGACATTTGAACGTCTTTTTCGTTAGCCATTGTCATTTGATTTGTAAAGTGTGAAATTACGATTTTCCCCAGCATGTGAACCCCTACCCATTGAGCCTCGAATCAACCGTGTTTTACAATGCGTCTGTGTCAAACTTTCAATGGATCGTCATGATCCATTGAAGTCCCCTAATTCAATGGTTCTCCAATTCAGTCGCAGGCTTCCATGCTGTTGGCGGGACTACTAGGCAGACTGGGGCTGCGTTTAATCAAACTTTGTGAACTGTGGCAGACCCACAGCTTAACCTTTTTCTAAGATTGCGAAACATGAGAAGGTCCTATTTTGTCATGTCTGACTTCACCACAGACTGGTAGTTGATCCTAAGCTTTGAACGTATCACAGTTTGTAATAAAATATATGCAGGGCTTGATGTTTTGTTAGTTGGAAGGACAAAACTACTAGCGACTAGGCAATTTATCACATCTGTCAGACTTCAATCCATTCTATTCTCTAAGGGTAAAACACCCCAAGTGGACAGTATGAGGGTCATTTGATCTTCTTCCAGTGATGTAAAGGGGCATTTAGCAGACGCTTTTGTCCAAAGCGACTTACAATCAGTACATTTGTGGGGTTCGACATCAGTTGGAGGAGGGGGATCAAGGGGATCGAACCACCAACCCTACAGTTAGTGGACGACCCGCTCTGTCTGCCCGCTCTACCCAGTGAGCTACTGCCGTAACCTAATATTGGAGGCATGCTCAGTTGTTCTGTCTTGGCCCTAAATAATGACAACATTGTCTCAATTAGAATCTGCGTATCGACTCTAATTGTCACTAGGACCGTGATGGAAACATTAACCTCTCCTACGCCCCCCCCCCCCCCCACCCCATTTTTTTTTTTTTAAATGGGCTAACATTAGGGCCCTGCTGTACCAGGCTGCTACACCTGGTGTACCAGGTAAACACTGCAATAAACACTTCCGCGCTCTAAAGTGCAATGTCTGTCACATGGGTACGCTGCCAGTGTATAGCATCAAGACTCCACAAGCATGCCTGGTGTAGCTATGGCTTTAGTACAAAGTCAATGCCACTGTTGTACAAAGGCAGACCGGGCAGGAACCGGGGAAAAGTAGGCCTACTAACCTTTTTTGGGTGGGATAGAATGTATAAATTTGCGCACAGTGTACCGTGAGGGAAAGGGAACAAATAATTGTAATTGAGCTATCATTATAACAAATAATAATAGCTATTGTTGACCGATAACCTTCTAGTTTGCCCTTTTTTCAGCATACGTTTATGGAGTGTTCTGTTTAGCATCTCGTGTTGATTCTCGCAAATATACATGTAACATTGGACACAATTTTACCAAGCCATGAAAATGCAATGCATTGTTGCATGATTTATTGTAATCTTATCTCTTTCTATCACGCAAAGGAAAAGGCAACCTTTATCCACAGCTTCCTGGCTTGATCAACCTGAACACATTTGGCAGTGTGGTTGTTTTTAGATGGCAAAGCAATCATTAAATGCAAAACGACCGTGCAGATACAATCCACGTTTGTAGACTGGATCCGGGCAGACTGGATTTATGTGACAGAATGGAATGGCACACTTTTTTGTGGGGAAAATCCTATCGCCTTTTCAGATGCCATTAAGTTGAAACCCAAAGCTTTACTAAAACTCGTTTGATGAAATCGTATTATAGGGATTAGCGTTTGGCTAGATGGATTATATATAAATATTGTCTTAATTTTTTTCAGTGTATTTGTTTTTGCTGTTTTAGAAGTCTGTGACCTTGCACATCCTGGCTACTTGACTGTTTTAACGTTTTGTGATTCAGTTAACCTGCAACATTTCACCTTATTGTTTTTGTAAGCCTTGACTTATGGACTCTTTATCAGCTCCGATCATAATTCCACATGAATAAAGATTATGTGATGGAATGTTTGATTTGTGAAAGATAAAATCAGCTGGAGAGCTAAAGCCTCATCTTGTGGGGATGTTTTTCTTTTGAATAGCCACTGAATCAAGTTTCTAGCGCCGGGCTAGTTCGCACTCTGCTCTTCCAGTTCACATTTCTTCTTCCAGTCAGCGGGCCTCATTGACTGAGGTCAAGCCAAACCCTTCGCCTGGTATTTCCACAGCAGCGGAGAAGGCAGGATGTGAGCTAGAGATGCAGCCGACCTCTGTACCTGTGTCTCTCTCTCGTCATACCGCCGCCACTGGGACTGCGCATTTCCATGACCTGAGCTAGTTTTCACACGGCCTGCAGTGGAACACGCACACACAGCACACTGAACGCCAGGGTGACTTGCATGTACACGCTTCTTTTCTGCGTTCCCTTAAAGCTGTCGCACAACCTTAAGTAATAACATTGACAAGCGTTAAAGGGAAGAGGACAATGTTGGAGTTGATTAGTGTTCATCACGTCATTCTTGGCGCAACATTACACACGGTCGTTCATTATTCTTCTTCCATGACTTATGGCTATGTTGTGATGGCTGCGTGTGCTGTTACATCATAACATGATGTCATGCAATGCTTTGATCTATGTGGAGGCCTTCCAAATTTCCTCCTCAACTTATCTGCTGTGATACTGTACTGGATTGCTGCCCTTTCCAGTTCAGACGAGTTAAGACAAGACAAGATGTCTATCTGTAATACATTTAATGATTTTTAACAAAGGAGTGCTCGTGTGAGGGCTGGATGTGTACAGTACAGTGGAGGGTACTCCACTGCCTTCACTGGAAGTGGTCCGTTGATGGCTAATGGCCCGCTAGCAAGGTAGGTCATCAGTTGACCTACCTGAGACAGCCGTGGAGCTAGACCTTAATGCTATGGAGCAGTCCACATGTTATCCACTTGGATGAACTCTTGATATATCTACGTAGAAATGATTAGTTTCTTGTGGGCTGCATTTGTTTTCATCAAAACTGTAGACCATATTTCAAGAAAGAAAACATCCTGGTCTTCCTATAGAACATTTTGAATAATTTTGCTTTTAATCCATTCTAAAGCACAAGTTTTGAACCTAATTCTACAATAGGCATTGAGAACATATAGTAGAATCATTGTTTTAAATTTGATGACTACAATTTAGTTGGTTTGCTTACATTTAAATTTGCCTCCATTTCAATCTTTTGACCCACACTAGTGTTAGATAAAATGACTATATGCTGTCTCTCGCGTCGAGAGTATTTGCATGCCACTGGGAATCGGTACATGTGCTGGTACTTCCTGGCGAGCCCTGTGTAGCCCTGGCACTTCCTGAGGGCAACAGTGCCATTCCTAGACGGATAAGGAGTTGCAAAGGTTACATCAATGCAAAGGAAACTCTGTAATGAGCCCGAAAAGATAACAAACCTTGAATGATATTTCTCTCATGGAATACTTCTCTCTTATCTCATTTTGCGGGGTTGTGACCAGAGACCAGAAGGATCTGGTGGGGGTGGTTTTGAATTACTCAATTTAGGTTCTGATCTTCTGTCGGCTCAAGTGAAGTTTTTTTTTTGAAGTGCTTTATGCCAAGAAGTGTATTGTGTTCCGCCACACAGCAACTCTGCCGCTCTCTGTTGGCTTCAGTGTTTGAGTGGTTTACCTGTTTCGGGTTTCCTTTGTGGCTTTGGCTAACATGTTTGATCATGTAACCGCTACGAGTAGCCACCCAAGCAAACCCTCATACACTTTGAGATGAAGCTAAATGTCAAATCTGCTTTCAGATACTGTTTATATTGTTTGCGCTCATCGAAGAGAATCAACCATTTGTCCAGACGTTGCGCGCCCTCACCATTGAATTAGTTTTAAGTTGTATTGTTTGTATGGCTCTTTTAACTTGACTCTTTTCTCCGTCTCCCTCTCTCGCTCCACCAGGCGGAAGCTGCTTGAGACTGGCAGTTAGTCGACCCTCTCCCATCGCCGGAGAGGCGGCGCTGGTGGGGTGCCGGCGCTGGACCCAGAAGACCCCCTGCTGAGGGGGGCGGCGGCGTCGTGGCGTTGCAGGGCCCTCGCTGCCCTGCTGCGTGAGTCCGAACCATGGGGGACGTGGGTGGCGCGGCGGCGGCGCCCGGGGCCGTCAAGGTCAACCGCTCTCACACGCTGTTCGACAACTTTGTCCAGGCGAGCACGTGCAAGGGCACGCTGAAGGCCTTCCAGGAGCTCTGCGACCACCTGGAGCTGCAGCCCACTGACTCGCGCGTCTTCTACCACAAGCTCAAGTCCAAGCTCAGCTACTGGAAGGCGAAGGCGCTCTGGGCCAAGCTGGACAAGAGGGCCGGCCACAAGGAGTACAAGAAGGGCAGAGCCTGCGTCAACTCTAAGGTAGGCCTCTCGCCGCGCGGTGAGGAAGGCGATTTCTGGTGATCCCTTCTTGACAAGCCCCTTTTTGAAATTTTGATTGTGAGTTCATGCTGTATCATCGTCATCATCACATCATCTTCCTCTCCATCGGCCCCCCCCTAGTGTCTGATCATCGGCGCGGGGCCATGCGGCCTGCGTACGGCCATCGAGCTGGGCTTCCTGGGCGCCAAGGTGGTGCTGCTGGAGAAGAGAGACGCCTTCTCCAGGAACAACGTTCTCCACCTCTGGCCCTTCACCATCCAGGACCTCCGCGGCCTGGGGGCCAAGAAGTTCTACGGGAAGTTCTGCGCCGGCGCCATCGATCACATCAGTGAGTGGACGTCTCTCTCTCTCTCTCTCTCTCTCTCCCCCAGTCTTTTGCTCTCGTGTTTCCCCCCATGGCTCCATCGGCTCGTCTCAAGCACCTCTTCGTTAACGCCTAATCACAGATGTTTTCCTTTGCACTTTTGTCACGCCATTATCATCTAGAATAATTTACAGATGTCATTACATTACTGGCAGACCGTGGACATTGGAGTCCAAACCCACGACCGTTCCTCTGGAACCACTAGACGACATACTATTTGTGCCTCCGCTACAAATATTTGGAAAACAATGTAATGCAATAGCCCACTTGTTGGAAGACGAAACCGCGAACAGATGTGTTGTGTTTGTAGTGGATTATGATTGAGTGGCTAATGTTGTGTCATGGTGGTGGTGGTTGTTGGGTTTTTTTTCCTCCACTGACACATGTTTGGGCCTCCTCTTGGTGTGTTTCAGGTATCCGTCAGCTCCAGCTCATGCTGCTGAAGGTGGCTCTCCTCCTGGGCATCGAGATCCACGTCAACGTGGAGTTCAAGGGTCTGATCGAGCCCCCCGAGGACCAGGACGGTGAAAGTGAGCCGCCGCAGATTTTGAAATGCCGCTGTCGTGGTTTTGTCACGGCCCCTTAATCACGGCCGCAGTCTTAAAGGGATTTGCAAAGCCCACAATGTACAACACCCTCTCACCATAATGACACCAAAACAAGGGAGGAAAGCCTCCGACGACCAGTCCAAAAATATCCGAATGCACGTTAGTTGCCGTATCGGCGTCCCAACGATTCGTCTGTCGCATTTGGTTTTTGCACAAGCCAGAAAGCGGTTGTAATTTGGAGCAAGTTTGATACACATGACTTGTTTTACGGCATGTTAGACGGCCCTAAATTAAACAAAAAAGACAGATTTGCCTTGTCGGAGGCTTTACGATACGCAGAAGACTGTTAGGAGTGCGATGGGTGCCGAATGAGCAGACGCGTAATGGCGGCATTGTATTTGACGCGTATTTTATCCGTGTGCCGTGTCAGAGACACATGGCTGACACATTTCTGTACGATGACACGTGGCCTGCTATGACCTCAGAGATTGGCTGGCGGGCGGAGGTTAACCCCAGGACACACCCTGTCAACGAGCTGGAGTTTGATGTCATCATCGGGGCGGATGGAAGGAGAAACACCCTGGCAGGCAAGTCGACGTGTGTGTGTGTGTGTGTGTGTGTGTGTGTGTGTGTGTGTGTGTGTGTGTGTGTGTGTGTGTGTGCGCGTGCGTGCCTGCCATATATATACATTACGTGGCTTTGTATCTGTGGTTGCATTCATGCTATGGAATTTTCTGTAAAAGAGCCCCGTTCATAAAATCAAAACATGTCACCGCTCTGCATCGTGCTGTTGTTCTTGTCCGCCTATGTTCTTCCAAACACTGTTTCTCAGTACCGCTGGCCGGGGCTGTGACGCTTTCGTCGTCTCCCGATTTACATTCTCGAGTTCCCGGGGTCACAATTCGTATTCAAAATCAATTCTCGATTTTCGCACACGGGGGTATTGATTTCGGGGCTCTGCTCCAGTCCGCCGTGCGGGAAGAAAGGCAGCGTGGAAAGTCTGCGTGAAAGCCGAGACGAAAGGACATTTTGTAGCGGAGACGAAAGCAGCGTCGTGAATCGATTATCATAGAAGAGACCCCGCTGCTGTCAAAGGTTCAGTCATTGTACGACCTTAACTTCCTGACCCCCCCCCCCCCGACGTTCACCCGAAGGTCATCCTCATCCTCTCCGCTTCCTTCCTCTCTTCCCCTCAGGATTCCAGCGCAAGGAGTTTCGGGGCAAGCTGGCCATCGCCATCACGGCCAACTTCATCAACCGGAACACGACGGCGGAGGCCAAGGTGGAGGAGATCAGCGGCGTGGCCTTCATCTTCAACCAGAAGTTCTTCCAGGACCTCCGAGAAGCCACAGGTACGCCGCCGGGAGCACCATGGCCTCCGCGGATCTCCGTCATTAACGGCGGCGTTCCCACCAGTTACGTTGACGGCTTTAGCTGTAGAAGAAGAGGGGAAATGTCTGCTTCAACCGTCCAATTGAATACAGGTTGATGGCAGCTCTCCCGTCGGAGTTCACTGTGTGTGAGCTCTGGTCCGTCTAATTGCCTCCGTTTTTAACTAATGACGGCATTTACAGTCGGCAGTCGCTCGGCGGTCTGCCAGAGCCAGTGGGGAAAAGAGGGTGGATTGTTTTTTTTGCATGATCGCTACAGAGCTTAATTCTGTCACTCTCTCTGGTTCCTCCTCCGCCTCCTCTCAGGAATCGACCTGGAAAACATTGTCTACTACAAGGACGACACACACTACTTTGTGATGACGGCCAAGAAGCAGAGTCTGCTGGAGAAGGGTGTCATCCTGCATGTGGGTGATCGGCCACTGGCTTTCCATTCCTTTCTTACTGTCTAGTGTCTCGTTCTCTCTCTCTCTCTCTCTCTCTCTCTCTCTCTCTCTCTCTCTCTCTCTCTCTCTCCCTCTCTCTCTCTCTGTATGGAGTCTACCCTCCATAGTAAGATGTTCAGGAGAGGACTCGAAAACAAACACACTGCGGGGGTAGTGTGTGTGTGTGTGTGTGTGTGTGTGTGTGTG